>OY757014.1:147235316-147285600 GCA_963580285.1 Lucinisca nassula
GTGTACGCACACCAGAGGTTTGAAAATGGCCATTTTTCAACCCTACCAGCACCATCAGGAAAACAAAAAATAAACAAATTTCATGTTCCTCGCGATTATTCTCACCTAAATCATCACCTCCGGCATAGATTCATCTATCTACACGAATGTTTGTGCCAAAATCGGTGAATGACCATTTTTTGTGCCATTTTTTTTTTCTTACCACTTCAGGTCTGAAAATTACCATGAAAATGTGAAGAAGACGGTTTCCACCTTTCCGAAATGACAGTTTCAGTTTAATTTGTGAAGAAAAACTTACAAAATTCCTCTCATGATTCTTCAACATGTTGATTTCAAGTCTCGTGATATCATACTATATAGCTGCTTAGAAGGAAGAGTTTGTATAATTTACATTACTGGTGACATGTCAAATGAGATTCTTTCACCATCAACAATATGTCACTACACTTAATGCATCTTTACACGCCGCAGGTGTAAACTCTTTCAGTTTGTTGTGACGAAATTAGTGTTTTCAAGAAAAAACAGCTGTCGAATTATATCAAAGTCCGCAAATACTGATTTTTTTTCAACTGAGAATTGTGCTCTCTCTCTCTCTCTCTCTCTCTCTTCTCTCTCTCTCTTCTCTCTCTCTCTGATCGATGGATTGAATTAAAGTCTACATACTTCTGTTTTTCTGGTTCTATTCTGGTTGAAAAGTAGCTTTCTCTCTCTCTCTCTCTCTCTCTCTCTCTCTCTTCTCTCTCTCTCTCTCTCTCTCTCTCTCTCTCTCTCTCTCTCTCTCTCTCTCTCTCTCTTCGTTGGATTCAAAGTTTGCATATTACTGTTACTTTTCTGGCTGAGAACTGGCAGTCTATCCTCTCCCTCTCTCTCTCTCTGTCTCGGACCGATTGACTGAATCAAAGTCTGCATATTAATGGGTTTTTTTTTTCGACTGAGAACTGGCAGCCGTCTCATCTTCAGAATATTGAGGACCCAAAATCACCGGAAGTTTGAAAGGTTTTCTTCCTTATTTTTTTCTGACAAAATATAGTCCAAAACGACGAAAGCAGATTGCGACTAGAATCATAGCAACAGTCCTTGGTGACGTCCTGCTGGTATACAAGCTGAATGTGTACCAGAAGGAGTGCTGTTAAATAAGAAAAAACATCTAGGTAAGAATTTTTCTGATCATCAAAAATCAGTTGATAACTTACTAAAATAGGTGTCACTTGACATATTTGACAGAGTAAAATCAGCACACAAGCAAAAGGTCCGTCAGATTGGAGCGGAAATAGAATCACTCCGGGACACTCTAAAAGGTAAATCTGCACACGGGTATTCGACTACTTGGAACGCAGACGGATACCAAAAAACGCCGACTGTTTACCTTGGATTTGAAAGAGGGTGAGTCGATAAAATCATGTTTTTTTGCGACCCCTATTAAAAAAATCAGTTATGATATTTTGCTGTATTCTTCTGGAACTGTCACAGCTGTTTCGTAATGGTGCTTTTAGCTTCGATAGATTACATGAAAGCGTCTTTACAGACAAGTTAAATGCAAAACATGCACAATTTCTGAAATAATTAGTGTAAGTACCAGAAATGAAACGGATTTATCCAAAGATGTCATTGTAGCTTGAAAGAGAAATAGTTCTTGTCCAAACATAAACTCCTATATACTTATGCCATACGTTGCTCGGGCAGCAATAAGCATGGACTTGAGTGCACCATGCTGAAAGAAGATAATATTTACGACAGACGGATTTCTTCGATGTTACCATGAAACGCAGACGATGGATACCAATGACGGATTTACAATTAATGGCTAAATCAATGCCTACTTCCATATCTCCTTAATTTTGAGGTTCAAAAAGCACGGTTATGAACAGTGCTGAATATTTCCCATGCCGTATATAAACAACGATGGTGAAATTAGCGTAAGACGAGTAAATGGTTACTCTCTCTCTCTCTCTCTCTCTCCTCTCCTCTTCTCTCTCTCTCTCTCTCTCTCTCTCTCTCTCTCTCTCTCTCTCCTCTCTCTCTCTCTGCATGTGTCTGGTATAGGGATTATGAATTTCAACGACTTCCATTTCAGGAAATGTTTGAATAGTTCATGTTTCCTATACTTACATAAGTGTCTTCAGAAGATAACTGATAGGAACAGTCAGAGAGCCTTTCCTTGGTTCTAATATTTTTTTACTATAATAGTTCCACATTTTATTGAATAAAATAAGAAAAAATAGCCATCGAGGAGATGGCAAATCCCCCCCCCCCCCCCGACCAAAAGCCAATATGGCCTTCAGAAGATTGTTCACCAATAGAAAGTGCACCAGATTTAAACCAGCAATATATCACAAAAGTTACTGCAGTTATGGCATTCGCAAGATTATACTGTCAGGGGAGATAACTAAAAAACCAGGGCACTCATAATTGTGGTTCTTGCGCATGACATGCCTGCTTAAGCTCATGTATCTTTGTACAAAGTACCATCAATATATCTCAAAGGGTATTTGAGATATGATGATCAGAAGCTGGTCATACTGTTATATTGGAAAGGTAGATAACTCAAATACCACAACACCAACAGTTGTATTTCTTGCACATGACACCCCTTCTGTACCTTGTATACAATTGCGCCAAGTTCCTTGAATATATCTCAAAGTGTGTTGGAGCTATGGTCATCACAAGGTTATATTGGCAGGGGAGAATACTCAAAAGCCAGAGTTGTAATTCTTGAGCATGACACACTTGCTTAACCTCATGTACATCTGCATCAAGTACCACCAATATATGTCAAGTGGTATTGGAGGTACGGTGATCACAAGGTAATCATACTGGTATATTGGAAGGGGAGATAACTCAAATATCATAGCATCCAGAGTTGTGGTTCTTAGGCAAGAAGCGCCGTCTCAACCTTGCATACAAGTGTGCCAAGTACCATCAATATATCTCAAAGGGTATTGGAGTTATGGCCAACTCAAGGTTATATTGTCAGGGGAGATAATTAAAAAACCAGGGCACCCAGAGTTGTGGTTCTGGCACGTGACACACCTGCTTAACCTCATGTATAACTGTACCGAGTACCATCAACATATCTCAAAAAGTATTGGAGATGTGGCCATCACAAGGTAGTGATTCTATATTATTGGAAGGGGAGATAACTCAAAACCCATGGCACCCAGAGTTGTGGTTCTTATGCACGACACACCGTCTCGGCCTTGTAAACAAATGTGCCAGGTATCATTAATATATCCTAAAGGGTATTGGAGTTATGGCCATCACAAGGTAGTCATTCTATTTTATTGGAAGGGGAGATAACAAAAAAAAAACATGGCAACCAGAGTTGTGGTTCTTGTGCATGACACGCTGTCGCAGCCTTGTGAACAACTGTGCCAGGTGTCATCAATATATCTCAAAAGATATTGGAGTTATGGCCACCACAAAGTAATCATTCTATTTTATTAAAAAGGGAGATAACTAAAAAAGTATGGCATCCAGAGTTCTGGTTCTTGCGCATGACACGCCGTCTTGTGAACAATTGTGACAAGAACCATCAATGAATTCCAAAGGGTATAGGAATTATGGCCATCACAAGGTTGCGTCTACGGACGGACAGACGGACGGACGCCAGGCTGATCGCTATATCCCCCGAACATATTCGGTCGGGTGATAAAAAGAGAAATTACAACTCACAGAGGATTTTCTGATGGCCCGTTTTATTGCCCAACATCTTAATCTATCTTTATCAGTCTGATGTTTCAATGAGTTATCTCCATTTCTCATTTCACGGTAGTAAACACAGTCATCTTTTCCAATGCCTGAGCCAGTGTCAGTTAAAATGTCATTAAAATCCACGAAGAACAAAAATGAGCCAAAAACGGCACCTTGTGGGACACCAGACAAAACTGGAGCCCAATCCTAAGTTTCACTGTTATGTTCAGCTATAGTATCCACGGTACACGCCTACAGTTCAACTGCAGCATTGTATGTCTTGCATTACTTTAATCTTAAAACGTAGATTTTGAATATGCAGTCACTACGATTGCTAACCACGAAAAACACTTACTGACCGCTCCAAGGCGGTGCTTCTCTTTTTGGTTTATGATTTTCGTTGGATGTCTTTGCATGTCTATCATGGCAATATCGCCCCCGCCCATCAGTGCTTGGATAAATGGATTGGGCTGCATGGTGCTTCCACGCAGACCTAAAACACAACACACATGAGAACTGGTAAACCGTTTAGAAGGACTAAGCCTGCCCAGGCAAAGTGGTGTTATTCAGAGCGTCCAATGCATACAAGCATTTTGGTTTCATTGGTCGACAGGGCTTGAGTTGCCATTTCATCTCAATGTCGAGTAAAAGTACCAATACATTGGAAGCAGCATCTCCATAATGACCTAAATAGTGTTGACGGGAACGTTAAAACTCAATTCAAACAAACAAATATCCTGGCAATATTTAATTCTGGACAACTGTTTGGCCATTCATTCTTTTCTGCTAAAGGGGGTGGGGTGAGGGAAACAAACTATTCTTCGTATGTTTTAACCCATATGTGACATGGAGTCTTCCACCTAGTAAGTTTGGAGTTGTCACTTCCTATTATTAGGGTGTCAGGTTTGTTTTTATTTGTGGCAAATTTTACAAAAATAAATTTTCTTTTCGCAAACAATATAGACCCAGATCAGACGCCGTGTCTGATCTGGATCGGCACTGTTTGCTAATTTCCCAGAAGAGGGCATATATGGGGTTAATTATATTGCCATTCGTTCAGGTGCGTCATTCTTTCCCGAAATTTTACTATAAATTTCACATTGTTTATCTAATAAGACCGATTCGTAATTTTGTAGGACCCGACCCTACCAACACGTACCACACACTGGAACAACGCCATATCAACGTCGTTGCAATAATGTTTGTTTGATTTGAGGTTTCACGTCCACGTCAACACTGTAAATGTCATTTTGGAGACGTTGTTCCAATTTTGTGGGACTTCTACCCGACATTGAGATGAAATGACATCTCAAGCCCTGTCGCCCAATGAAACCAATAGGGTTTATAAGCATGGACGGTGCGACTCGCACCGCTTTGCCTGGGTAGGCTTAGATCCACTAAGCAGTTTACCAGTACTCGTGTGCGGACCGGATTCAGCTCTGCGTGGAAGCATCCTGTAGCCCATATATTTCTTCAAGCCCGTGGGCACTGCAATAATGAATAATCATATTTATCTGTCAAAATAATGAAACAAACTCGTACAGTTCTAATACGATCTGTTTTGAGTTCGAGCCTGGCTCGGGTCACGTGTGAGACGCCAAGTTCTGCAACGGAAGGTCATGTCGTTTTTCTCCGGTTTTCGCCCACCTCTGATTAACGATCGGCTCGACATGAGTGAAATAATCTTGAAACGGCCGTAAAACCAAAACCAAAAGAAAAAAAAAAAAAACGATCTGTTTTGAAATTTAATGTACAGTGAAACTTCGATGACTCAAACACTGATGGCCCATTTCCTACGGCCGAGTCGAACTCTTTCTTGAGTCCATAGAAAGAAAATTCCATAACTGCAGGTATAAATATAGTTTGTATAATTGTCTAATTTGATTCTAATGAGTACACACAACATGCATTTATTTTGAAGAAAACTGAAAATATGTCCATATTCGGCCTCCTCCCCTAGCTCCAAGACCAACCCCCTGTGGCTCGAACCACTGTGGTCTCGAACAAATTTTCTTAGTCCCAAAAGTGTTCGAGCCATTGAAGTTCGACTGTATATTCATATTTATCTGTCAAAATAATGAATTTAAAAGTACTCTGCGATGACAAAAGGTAGCGAGAAGGACTGAAGTCATGTCCGCGGTTGTTTTTTGGGACTACGCTATTAATATACCTAAGGAAGTTTACAAATCGTACCTATTTGATCGTAAAAGTATCTAACATTATCAAATCACAGATTTATGACACCTAATAAGAATTGACGGGTCATGTGCGCTATATAAAGTCATATGCGCGAATATGGCCCACACGTGGCATTAAGACAAACCGTCCCGTTTGGTGTCTTTTGGCGAAAAGCGAAAGGCAATCGTATCGATTCCTGGTCATTGCCTTCCCTTCTACATCGAGAATACCCTCTTTGGTCGAGGTACACTGTGGTAAGACTCAGTGTCTGGATTAACTTTCCAATTAAACGAAAACAGAATGTATTTTACTCCTTTTTTTTTCATTTTTCCACGCTTGTGGTTTTCACGTCAATGGTAACCATAACTTTGTGCCGTCTGCATTGCGTGGTATCTGTGCGGTTCGACATTGGTATCCTTATTCGAACACCCTCATCAAGAAATTCACATCTATAATTCTAAAATCCTGCTTTTTGCTAATTCTAATAACGCATGGCAGGTACTCAATACATTAGTATTTTATGCTATTCAGGAAACATTGGAAATTATATACGAATTATTGCTGTAAAACTAAAAAAACTGTCGACTTGCATCAAGCATCTATATTTTGCTGAATAAAATAGGTTTTAATTCGTCATTGACAGAAGGATTTGCATCCACAGTTCGTGGAAAGTATTCCGAGACACTGCGAAACAGATTGCTATCAACATCTGTGGGCATCTATATGCCCGTAAAATGCGATTTGTTCAACTCACCACGAATGTTTGTTGTTTTTTTTTTTCCGTCGGCGTTTTTGGTATCCGTCTGCGTTCCAGATAGTCGAATACTCCGTGTGAATCTGGTGAGGCAGAAATTATTGAATTCGCCCTGACTCTATTCTGAATAAACAAAATAAAATACTTCAGGGGAGGAAACTCCTGCAAAAGTATTTTTGTCTTCCATGTCAAGGGGTCAACGCTTAAAGGAAAGAAGCAAATAAGTCTCTACAAAATAAAGTCACGAACACCTGCTCCAGAAAACAGTGCTGTGAAACCCAGACCAAAACAAAAGAAGAACATTACGCAAAAACGCCTACACACATACATTGCCACCTTTATCGCCGAAAAAATGAAAATTTTATTATGAAAAATTGTGATATTTTTCTTATTTCTGCTCAACTTTGTGGGCCTCATCGAGGCGGTTCTAACGAGTGCCCACAATGTATATTTATAGCGGAAATAAGAAAAATAAGGTATACCCCCGGCAACCCCAGTTTTACTATATAAAAGTGGGGTTCAAGGGGTCAAAATTATATGGGCGTGTTTTCGTGATGAACAGAACCATTATGATAACTCACCCGTGCGACATAGTGCATTTTTCATATCTCCAAAAATGGTTACTTTTCTGATGAAAATCCGTGATACTTTTCTTATAAATGCACAAAACATAGGTTGTGGGTGCCTCATTGAGGCGGTTCTAACGTGTACCCACAAACTATGTCTTGGAACAAAAATAATTAAAATATTGTATATCCCCGTAATCCCCAGTTTTCCCTATATAAAGTGGGGTTTAGGGGGGACTTCATTTCACGGACGTGTTCACGTGATGAAAAAACAAAAACAGAACCCAAAGCTGTCGAAGCTAAAGACCACTTCAACTGAC
The DNA here is from genome assembly GCA_963580285.1 of Lucinisca nassula. Taxonomy (NCBI): domain Eukaryota; kingdom Metazoa; phylum Mollusca; class Bivalvia; order Lucinida; family Lucinidae; genus Lucinisca; species Lucinisca nassula. The sequence goes on from OY757014.1 coordinate 147,242,825, forward strand.
AAACAAAATTAAACGAAAATAAAAAAAAGATCTGAATAAACCTGCAAAGAAACCGTCCGAAGTTCTAAATGCATACCCAACCCCTCAAAAAGGACCGACCAAAGAGAACTCAAGCCAGCCCAAAACTCCAAAACCCCCGACACAAAGAAGAGATACGCAGAGGCCACAACAAATGGGGACGGAAGTGAAAGGGCAGGAGACCCTGGTCACTCTTCTCTCAACTGTGACGACCCTACTGGAGAACCAAAGAATATGTCCAGAGGGAAAAACAGGAGATTCATTGGTTAAATAAAACAAAGAGAAACAATGGGAGAAGAAAAGGAAAAGGGAACAAAAAATGCAAAGGGAAACACACAGTCAAGAGTTTGTCAAACAGAAAACCTTCTGATAATGATTACATTCTGCTCGGTAAGGGTTGGAAATTCTGTTTGTCCGAAACAAAAATCTCATGATAAAATCTAACTCTCGCAAGAAACGAAGACTTAGGCTTAAAGAATATTTCTATGAAAATGCCATGGATAAAAAGATGAGTCGGTGCAGGAGTCAGATGAATATACACATTTGCCATCTCTAAATAAATAACAATCAGCTTTCGTTCCTCCAAATAGAAGCCCCTGTGGCGCAGTGGTTATGCTACTCGCCTTGTAAACCAGGGATCGCAGGATCGATCCCGGGCTTCTCCAGACTTTCGGATGAGTCTTTAAACCGAGGTCCCGTCTCCGTATGACCTTAACTGTTGGTGGGACGTAAAACCAAAACTCACTCACTCGTTCCTCCAAATGGCCTCGATACTTATTTAGACGTCTACATTGAAGCTGTTACACAGTCAAGAAATACTCCAAGCCAGTCCAAATCATAAACAGTACAATAATAATTTTAAAGAGAAAATGGAAATACCACGTTCTCTCAGTCAGGATGATTCGATTGCAATCATGAAAGCCGAAAAAACACATACGAGTATGATTGTAGTCATGAACAAAGCAGACTATATAAAGCAGGTTGAACGGCAGTTAACTGATGAACAATATTACACAAAACTGGATGAAAATCATTCAAAAACATTTGAACAATACATAATGATTTCTATCAAAAAGATCAGTGGAACAAACAGTGACAATGAGCGTGAATTTGATCCTGTTCAATGTAATTTTGCGCACTCCAGAATATTATGTATTACCCAAAAATACATACATTACGATAACACACCCATGCGACAAAGTGTATTTTTCAAATCTCCAAAATAGCTACTTTTCTGATGAAAATCCTTGATATTTTTCTTATAAATGCTCAACACATAGGTTGTGGGTGCTCGTTAGAACCGCCTCATTGAGGCGGTTCTAACGGGTACCGACAACGTATGTCTTGGAGCAAAAATAAGAAAAATAATGAATACCCCCATAAACCCCAGTTTCCTCTATATAAAGTGGGGCTTGGGGGTGTGTGTTCATTTCACGGACTTGTTCACGTGATGAATATTTTTAAAGAGGAAATGGAATCACCACGTGCTCTCAGTCAGGATGATTCGACTGTAATCAGGAAAGCCGAAAAATCACATATGATTGTAATCATGAACAAAGCAGACTATATAAATAGGTTGAACGCCAGTTAACTGATGACAAATATTACACAAAACTAGATGAAAATCATTCAAAAACAGTTGAACAATACATAATAATTTGTATAAAAAAGGTCAGTAAAACAAACAGTGATAATGAGCATGAATTTGATCCTGTTTAATGTAAATTTGCGCACTCCACAATTTTATGTATTACCCAAAAATATATAAACGGTATCGGGAAACTTTACCAGTTCGCTCTCAAGGTCGCCCATTTCATCACAAAAACAGGCCTATATAATTTTGACCCCCTCGAACCCCACTTTTATATAGTAAAACTGGGGTTTATAGGGGTAAACCTTATTTTTCTTATTTCTGCTCATAAATATATAGTGTGGGTACTAGTTAGAACCGCCTCATTGATTACATTGTGCAACCGTACATGGAAACGCTTCCGTCCTTTGTAAAAGACACTCCAGACTTTGCCACGTAAAATCGATTTAATCCCCCCACCCCCAGAGAAATTCGTTTCACTGACCGTTCCAAGGCGGTTCTTCTGACGTGTTTTTTTTTTTTGTTTTTTTTTTTTTGTTATTCATTACGAGAACACGCCTATACAAGTACATTGTAAATTTTACCGCAAAAAAAAAAAAAAAATAAAATAAAATTTTAAGAGGAAAAAATGTGATATTTTTCATATATCTGCTCAAAGAGCAGAAATAAGAAAAAAAAGTTTACCCCTCTAACCCCAGTCTCACTATATAAAAGTGGGGTTCATGGGGGTCAAAATTATATAGACGTGTTTTCGTGATGAATCGATTTAAGCAACCCCCCCCCCAATCCCCTCCAGTGAAATTCGTTTCACTGACCGTTTCAAGGTGGTTCATCTGTCGTGGTTTATTTTGGTTATTGCTTGACTTTGAGTGTGTGTATCGCTTATATTATTTTGTTTTGAATAGCCACTGGTCATTTTAAGGGAAAGTAACTGTCCTTTTGGCTTTCCGCTGGTGATATTTCCATAAGGGTCTAGTTGTTTCATGTTTCTGTTTCTTTCCCTTGGTGTCTCTGATGTCTAGAAGCCTTCACTTCTTTTTTTTTTATTTGCAAAATAATATCAATTCCAAACTAATCAAAAAATGCATTGCTCGTAACACCCGATGTTACCTCCTTATAAACAAACATTCCCCATGAGCCTATAAATACTACTTGAACCAAGAAAAGAGTGTCAGATGACATTTGTAGCCTCATCAAACTGACACTTGAAAAATAATCATTTTCAATTCCAAGGGATAAACTATATTCAGACACTTTAAACGGCTATGGGAAGCTCTATGGCTCCAACATATGCGTCACTTTTTATGGGTAAACTTGAAAGAGAATTTTTAGAACAGTGTTCTTTGAAATCACGTGTATAGCTCCGTTTTCTAGACGATATATTCATGATCTTGGACAACTCATTAGCTGAGATCGACGATTTTATGACCCGCTCGAACAGTTTTCAGGAGGTCTTCATGCGGACTGAGCAAAACATTTGCCTAGATCGCGACGGAAGTAAGGGCCAGGATTGCAGCTGCGTAACATCGATTTAAGCCCCCCAGTGGAATTCGTTTCACTGAAAGTTCCAAGGCGGTTCTTCTGTCGCGGCTGTTTTTGTTATTGTTTGTCTTTGAGTGTGTGTTTTGCTTATATTATTTTGTTTTGAATAGCCAGTTTGGCATTTTGTGGGAAAGTGACTGTCATTTTGGGTTTACGTTAACTTATTGATGTTTCCATAAGGGTCTAATTATTTCATGTTTGTGTTTCTTTGCCTTTGGTGTCACTGCTGGGAGCTGTGGGTTAATTGAATCGATTCCTGATCATTGCCTTCACTTCTATTTTTCATCCAACAATCAAATTCACTCACACTGTATCGGACAAAACTGTGTCATTTCTAGATGTGAATATGATAAAAAATGAAGACCGTTCTCTATCTATGAATATACATCAGACTAATGAATCTACATCTGATTCAGTATTTGCATCTTCCTTCGTGTCACCCGAGAAAATGCAAAGAAAGTATACCATACAGACAGGCAAACGGTACAGATGAATCATATCTAACAATGACAGCTTCCAAGAATCACTTAGGGAACTCGGGAAATACTTCAAAAACCGACAATACCCAGAAAATGTCATCAAACCGGCCTTCCAAAAATTATCAGCATCGACACAGGAGGAAGCTCTGGTGACTTAGAATGTGGAAAACAAACCAAAGAGCAATATTTCTTTTGTTACAGAATATAATACTTCGCTAAACGATACTTGGATTTGTTTAACCTATAAAATAAGGAAAGTTACGGGTCTCCGTGGACTAGTGGTTAAGAGCGCTGACTCTTGATCATTAGGTCTCTCACTGCTGTGGTTCGAGCCTCGCTCGGGTCATATATGAGACTACAAGTTCTGCAACGGAAGGTGAGGTGGTTTTTCTCCGGGTACTCCGGTTTTCGCCCACCTCTGATTAACGATCGGCTCGATATGAGTGAAATAATCCTGAAAGGGTCGTAAAACCAAAACCAAAAAAAAAAAATAAAAAAAAATAAGGAAAGTTTAAACTTTCTCCAAAAACATAAACCAGTTGTTGCGTATAAAAATAGAAGTGGAGGCAATGATCAGGAATCGATACAATTAACCTACAGCTCCCATCAGGGACACCAAAAGATAAGAAACAAACATGAAACAACATACCCTAATGGAAACCCTAAATATAAAAACGCTACAAATTTTCAAAACTGTTTGTGTCAACATTCGACCTTGAACATTCAAAAAGAAAGAAGTAAATCTATAAAATGCAATAAACGTCCGTGTACACGTTGTAAGTCAACAATATAAAGTACTAACATACCAGAACTGACACCTGCAAGACATTTGAACTCCGACTCAATGGTACGTGTGCATCAAATGATGTGATTTACTCTTATTACTTGTAAAAAAATGTTTAATGCAGTTTCTTGCACACCAGACAAAGAAATCCGTGATTTTACCCTGGGATAGAAATTTATGTTATGACCCTGGTGTTCCGACCCAGGCAACTAACATAATTGCGCTTCAATTCTATTCAACTGCCGGTACTACTTCCGCACTACTTTTATTTTGTAAACAATATACGTGTGCGAGCTGTCAAAACTAACCGGCAAGAAAAAAACACGAAATAAAACAATCAATAAGAATAATAATTATTTGACTAATTTATTGTTAAAGGACACTGAATATAAGACTTTTGTATGAAATCTTAGAAAGAAGAAAAGAAATACTGTCTGTAGTTCTGCTATTTGCTACAAAATGAAAAGGAAATGTTTGGGAGGTGTTGTGCAAGAAAAAAATCAAATGTGGGGTTCTGTTGTAGATGGGCGTTCCAACCCTAGGGATGGCCGTACTGAGCGGAATCTCGGCGTAGCATCGGTTGTGCTTAGCACGGTCATCCCTCGGGTTGGAAACGCCCATCTACAACAGAACCCATATCAGATTCTTATGATGTTGACCAAACACATCAGATACTGTCTATGCGTATGAACAGTCATAAATTCAGCATAAGAAATGTGGATGACCCAAACATTTCAACAAATGTTGCAATTCACTTCAATTCAAATGAACATCCAATAGACAATTTCACCTTTGTGCCGATTCACCAAGTTTCTGATAATATGCAAAGACTGCTGAAAGAGACATATTGGGCGAGGGTTGAAATTTTATAAACTCCGGAGTTGAAGCCCCACCCCCCAGCCCCGCCACCAGTAGTTTTATAACTGACCGTCCCAAGACTGTCGTCCTTTTGCAGTCTCTTATTTGTTATTTGGCTTTGTGTCGTTGGTTCATGTTTCGTCTGAGTTTCTGTTTGTCTCCGTGTCACTTTCTATAGGTGATTTGAGACGGCTGCGTTCTTAGAGTGTGGCCTTTCCTGACTGACCTTTTCCTACTAGTTTCCACAAGCTGGATACTTTATACCCTAAAGGACTTAATGCAAAAGTGCTTAACAAATTCTAATTCAGCTGAGTGCAGATATGGCTTCTGGTGGATATGCGCCAGGCGAGGAATCCGCGCAGCCTGATATGGGTCCTTGCTGATAGAAATAACTAGACTATATTTGGTCTAATCAGGTTGCATAGATGTGCAAGTTTTTTAGGGGTCTCTCATTCTCAAAAATTGATGCACATAGGCTCGATTGGTTTAAAATTCAATTTGAGACACTTCCGTTGTTTCCATGTTACATGTTACTTTAGGACGTATTATTTATGGAAACCATTGCATCATTTTGATCAGTTACCAGTGTTTCAACTAGCATATAAAAGCATAAAACGTCCAATTACGTCAACGTCATTTCGCCGCATTTAGCATCACTTCCTGTCAACGTCAAAGTAATTTGGCGCTTTTATATCATTTCCTTTTCCTGTTGTTATTTAAATGTCTAGTGTCTGAAGGAGGAATAATCCGAAACACGTTACAGTAAAACAGTTTTGTTGATTTTGATTTTACGTCACATACAGTAAAATTCCTATATTGAGACCACCCGTGGGACTGTTCAAAGTTGGTCTTGTAGACCACTTTTGAACAGTCCCAGAGGTGGTCTCTTACTGGGAGACACTGGGTGCGGAAAACACACACAAAGAATAACTGAAACTTTCTCAATAAGCTTTTACAGCAGATTTAGGTGGTCCTAATAGCGGAATTTTACTGTATATCATTTCAGGGCTTTTTAGCTGTAAATGTAATATCTTGTTAGAGTACTTAAAACTATAATGTTATTAATTAAGTAATTTCAAATTGGCCCGGTCTGATGTATTGGTCCGCGGCCGGAGGCCGAGGGCTAATACAGTAGAACTGGGGCCCGTAACTGGTCTAATACGCAATTACTTGATTATTGACAAGTTATTAATTATCTGAACCAAAATCCTTTTAAAAATTTGTAGACGCCGAGGTATATTCATGTATGACCACCAGGATAGAAAACACAACCTATTCTCAATGCAAATCATAAATAAGTGCGCTATCTTTTTGTTCAGTCAGTTGCTCAGTTAATATACCTCAAAACACAGTCGGCAAGAACTTCCATCATATCCTCTTCGGAATCGACATTTAAGTTGCCATATCGACAGGGCGCTTTGCTCTGCGAAATTCGTCATCAGTTTACATTTGCACCATAAAGGTCAAGGAGACATGTTTTTGAAATGTGATGCACACAAGTTGAATTAGATGAAAATGATTGTAGGTGTCAAAAACTGCAGGAAATTTTATTTTTTTGTATTGTCCATTAAAACACGTCCGCCATGACGAAAAAAACTCCCCTATTTAACTTTGACGCCCTTCAACCCCACTTTTATAAGGTAAAACTGGGGTATACAGGGGTAGAAACTTATTTTGCTTATTTCTGCTCTAAAATATAGATTGTGGGTTCTCGAAGAACCGCCTCAATTAGGCGGTACTTACGAGTAGCCTCAATCTCTATTTTGAGCAGAAATAAGAAAAATATCACAATCTTTTCATCTCATCATTTTCGTTTTCTTCGGCAGTAAAGTTTACGACGTATTTGTATAGGCGTGTTTTTTTAATGTATATTTATATGGGCTTGAAAAGGGGCAGAAGATGACGTCATCGATATTGGCCAAGTTCTGACAGTATTAGCCTAGGCGTAAGTATTGGCCGAGTTGCCCTGTATTGGCCGAGTTTGTCACTCATATGATTGTTGCTGCTATTTTGTCGGGGATAGGGCCTGGCCCGTCACTATTAATCGATTTCATCTGGACTATTCTGCGCATAATTTTGAATTAACGCAGTATTATGAATAGCCAGAATAATACGAATGACGAGCGTGAGAATGCGCCGTCCAAATCGATCAGATAACCAATTTCTGACCGGGATACCCCGTCCACTAAAGACGGGAAGGAGGAAAGAACAGTCGCCAACAAAGTTAGACCAAGCACATCGGGGAACAACCAAACCGAAAATTCACTGCTCAAATATAGCGACGCCACGTGCTTTTGATCGGTTTTACAAGAATTTACAGAAATTTTAAAACAAGTGACCATGTTTCAAGACATTTAGCAAAATATGAGGGATTTTAAATCCAGAATAGGACAGTTGGAAAGAAAACGTGCGAATTCTTCCAGTGTTACGCCTGAATGTAGTAAAAAAGAAGAAGAAAAAATATCTGTCTCTGGTTTGGCCCATCGGAGTCTAACTGTTCTAACAAATCTTTGTCATTGGCATTAACAAATGACTTTAAACCCCGCAAACTTGAAATGAATTTCATATACAGAAATCGATACAATTAACCTAAAGCTCCCATCAGAGGCACCAAAGGGAAAGAAAACACAAACATAAAACAACTAGACCCTGTTGGAAACATCAACAGCGGAAAGCCAAAAGGGCAGTTACTTTCCCACAAAAATGGCAAATTGGCTATCAAAAAGAAAAAATACAAGCGATATACACACTCAAAGACAACCCATAACAAAAATAAACCGCGACAGAAGAACAGCCCCGGAACCCCCAGCGACACGAATTCCTCTGTGGGGCTTAAACCGATTTTACGCGGCCGCAATACTCGCCCTTACTTCCGTCCCGATTTAGACAAATAATTTGCTCAGTCCTTATGATGGCCTCCTAACTCATCAGTGCAACATCTCCGAGAACACAAAAGTCAAACAACCACAGAGATGAAACATTGGTGAGGACTCGACAGCAAAATAAAAACAACACAAAACACTGAAATGCTGGAGCAAAAGTAAAATCAACAGTGTGACTCCGGTGGAGCCAACCAGAAACAGAGCATCAGGCACCAACCAACATTACATAAAATCAAAATCAAACCCCATTGTACTCTTTCGAAGGAAGCAGCTTCATCAATAGCAAAAGCAAGAGGAGTGCCTTTACAAAATATTATGAAGGTTGCAGGCTGGAGACAATAAATTATCTTTAGAAGGTTTTATAGCTATTACGCGATATTTAGCTTCCCTCTTTAATTGCACGCCGGTGAGTCAGGGTTAGATTCTATGACGGTTCCAGCGTAAAGTCTTACTGAGAATTAGAGAGAATCTAATTTTATGTAACATTGTTCGGTGCCTGACGCTCTGTCTCATTAAACGGCACGAAATTCAATTAAAATGGATTAAATTATTACAGACACCTTTTCCATTGGGTTTTAATGACAACATTTATCATGTGGGTAACATACCTAAACTGCCCAATTTTGATAGTTTCTCGCTTCTGGACTATCGAAAACGTAAACCTAGATCGCACGGCTCCAGACAAAATGGCAATTATAAATGTAAATTATGTGCTTTTAAAAGAAACAATACCTGGCTGAAGTGATTGTCCATAATATCATTGAATCATGAACGCCACCCAATGCTTGCTTTTCTTAGTTCATTACCCATTTCTGTATTACGGATTCTGGACACCGAGGAGAATAAATTCTACGATAGTTCTAATCAGTTATACGAGGCTGCTCTTTTAACTAGAGGTTATACTCAGCATGCTCTTCGTCCTTTCATCGATTCTGAAATTAATCACAAACGTCAATAGATCATTACCATCCTTCATTAATAAGTGTTTGGATTTTATAGATTTACCCAGTATCTCCCGGAACAGTTCGGTGATTTCATCCAATCCTGATTATTTTCAAAATACTGAAACACCCATAATTTGCTATAAATACAATAAACCTGTCATATCTATAATATTTAATTTTAATAAACTTGTTTCTGATCTTGATATTGACACTAACACGCCAGATACCTGTGATTGTAAAAAAATCAGTGTATTGCTATCCTGCTGCTGGTCATGTTATTACTGGCAATTTAAAAATCATTCCTGATTCTAGGATATGTATTATAATTTCTAAAAGACCTTCTAAAATTTATTTTAATAAATGTAGAGATGAGATCGCTGCTGCCTAGTGTGGGTTTGGTGATCGATGGTGTAAACGAGAGTATGTTGAGTATAAAGCCCTTAAAGAATGGAAACTTAGCATTCTGAAACTAGTGAACAAACACATTTCTTTTTATTCTCAAAATACGAACTTACTACCTCCTAAACCTTAGACGTCTTTACGTCTTTACGTCACCTTAAACTAGGTATTCAAGAATTCCTTAAGAAGTTTGTTTTGGCTCCAGCAGATAACGTCGCTAACAATGGTGTCGTTGTTTGACGGCGTCACTATGTTAACACTCTTCAGCAAGAACTTGGTGGTACTAAGGCCTATGAACTGCAGCCTTTAGCTGTGGAGAGATGGCTTTAGTTGATGACCACATTTGTCATTCAGCCACCAAGTTTGTTACAGAAGGCTAAGACAAGCTTCTTACGTTATATTGGTTACCTTAACTTCACAAAAGACCATACAAAGCACGTTTTATTATAAATTCAAGCTCTTGTACCACGACTGAACCCTCCAAATTATTAACTTCATGTTTTACAAAAATCATGTGATAAAATATTGCGAAAAATAAAAATCAAAAATAAGTTCCTTTAAGAGCAATAAAAACATTCGTAAGAAAGAAGATGGGTCATACTACGCAGTTTCGGCTAATAAAGCCTCATCATTGACCCTATAATGATCCGGCAAAGAAAGCCAGAGGACACATACTGCAATTTTACGAATTTCGAATAGGCAGTCGATTCAAAAACTGATATAAATCAAAATAGGGTCCAAATAATTAAAAACCTGTCTAGAATATGAGTCTAAACCAATAATTTATTTTTGATTTCTCAGAATATTCACGTTGATCTCAAAGGGACAAAAGTATAATATAAACTGCACTATGGTTGATCTACGGGGAGACGTTTTACGGCCGCCACACGGCACAACACCAGCTGCAGTGAAGGCAAATAAAAATCAAAGTCTGGATTCTGTTTTGGTCTATAAAAGTTCTAATGAAGTTTTAAATAAATTAAAATGCAGACGTTTTCATGCTTCAAGTCTGTCTACTGATGATTTTTCCACCCTTTACACTACACTTCCTCATAATCTTATAAAAGAAAAACTAAGTGATTTGATTGAGTGGACATTTCATAGGGGATACTCCCTCTATCTTGCATGTAATGTAAGAAATGCTTTTTTTTCACTTCTGAAGAGCATAAAATTATACTTTCTTAAAGGTCATGTCAGAAAGTGTGTGAAGCTCTCACCTTTCTTCTTGACAAGATTTGGTACTAATTTATTTAGACAAGTTGTGAGGATTCCCATGGGTACTAATTGCGTACCCCGTGTGGCTGATCTGTTATTGTTTTGTTATGAGAGAGATTTCATGATGTTCCTTTCTGCTTAAAACCAGTCTGAAATCATTGAAGCTTTTAGCTCGATTTATAGACATTTGGATGATTTATTAAATATTGACAATACTTATTTCGATGGTTGGATTAGTCAAATTTACCCCCCCCCCCCTCCCCCGCCAACACTTCAGTTAAATAAAGCAAATTCTTCTGATACCGAGACCCCGCTTATGGATTTACATCTATGTATTGTAGATCGGTTTGTTTCTTGCAAAATTTATGATAAACGCAATGATTTTGATTTTGTGCTATTAAATTTTCTTTTTTCTCTTTTTGATGGTGATGTTCCTCGTGCGCCATCACATGACGTTTATATTTCGCAATTAATTCGATTTGCCAGAGTGTGTAGTCATGTAACTGTCTTCAACACTCTTAATAAATTGTTAACTGCTAAACTTCTTAATCAGGGTTATCGGTACCATAAACTAGGCAAAGCCTTGTCAAAATTTTATAGACGTCATTCTAATTTAATTTCAAAATTCAATATTGGACTTAAATCTCTTCTGCAACAAGATCTATCGGATTCCGAATTTTATGGTTACTTTGTATATAAATTCAGTGGTTGTTTCTTGTGTTCACAGAGAGGTTGCACTGGTGAGTTAGGAAGCCTTCTAGCGGACTGAACAAATTGTATGTCTAAATCGCGACGGAAGTAAGGGGCGAGCATTGTGGCCACGTAAAATCGATTTAACCCCCACCCCCCACCCCGCACCCCCAAAGTGGAATTCGTTTCACTGCCCGTTCCAAGGCGGTTCTTCTGTCGCGGTTTATTTTGTTATGGTTTGTAGGGCTTATGTTACATATGTTGCAATATTCGACAATAAACAAATCTTCTGTTCTGTTCTGTTTGTCTTTGGGTATTTGTGTCTCTTGTATTGTTTTGATTTGGATAGCCAATTGGCCATTTTGTGGGAAAGTAACTGCCCCTTTAGCTTTCCGCTATTGATTTATCCATTAGGGTGTGTTGTTTCATGTTTGTGTTTCTTTCCTGTTGGTGTCTCTGATGGGAGTTGTGGGTTAATCGTATAGGTCCTGATCATTGCCTTCACTTCTATATATTTAGCAAGAGCTACTCTCTGTTAACAGGTGATATTTCGGGAAGTAGTTTTCTGTATTCTCAACATCATCTCTAAATCTACATAAAGGCGAGCCTACGATGTTTTTGTTAGCTCCCCAGAGCCGAAGGGTCAGGGGGAGCTTATAGGGATTGCAGTTGTCCATCGTCTGCGTCGTCGTCGTCTGTCTGGCGGCAACACTTTCAAACGAAATCTCCTCTGAAGCCACTGGGCCGATTCAGCCCAAACTGCATCTGTAGCATCCTTAGACTGGGGGATCGAAAGTGTAGTTGCTATGGCATTTTAGAATTTCCATTGACATGCAATTGGGAAATAGAAAAAATTGCATTTATTGCAAAGCCTTTGCAGATATTTTGACAAAACTTTTATAGAAATATTCCCTGAGTGAACTCCCTTCAGCCATATGCTTTTACGCCAACCTGGGGGTCCCCCAGCGTGTACATGGGACATGCCCACCGCCTCCAAGTCATAAAAGCCCATATATCTTAGAAACCAATTCAGATCCCCACCCATAAACTATATATATTCTTGTTTATTATGATGAGACGCATTCAGTGACACCGACCTGGGGGTCTCTCGCGGTGCGCCGGGGCCATGCCCAACCCCTCCGCTTCATAAAATGCCATATATCTCGGAAACCGTCAGATACCCACTCCTAGCATATGTATATCTGTGTTTGTTATGACTCATAAGACTCATTCAGCCCCTCTACTTCATAAGAGGCCATATATCTCAGACACCATGGAGATCCCTACCCCATAATCTATTTATTCTTGTTCCTTATGATTAGACACATTCAGGCACACCAACTTGACAGTCCACAGGGGTCGTTCCCCTTCCTTCCGCCTCACAAAAAGGCATCATAATAAGAGAAATAGTTCAGATCCCCACACATAAACATTATATACTCAGATTGAATGAAATCGCACCACTAGAACAATACCTCAAATTTTAATTGATTCACAATATTTCCAGCATTTGATCATGTTTACTGAATTATCACTAACTTATCCACAGACCCACTACAGAGTTACAGCATTTCATTGGATGCAGAGATACGGGGAGTGGAATAAGTCCACACATCTGAAAAATCAAAATTACATATCCTGATACCGGGTATGTCCACCATTAGCCTCAAATGTTGCTTGGCATTGACGTCTCATGATTCGAATAAAACGCTGTGTCTGGTCTTGTGTGATGTTGTCCCATTCATTCGGAAGCGCCATGGCAAGCTGCTAACGTTTGATTGGCGGGTGGCGTCGGCTGTACACACGTTGGTCCCAAAGGTGCTCAATTGGGTTTAATAGCGGCGAAAACGCAGCCAAAGGAAGAACTTGCACGCCATTTTGATTGAAAAAAGCCCATGGTTAGCCTCACAGAATGAGCACGTGCATTGTCCTATTGGAAACCGTTAACTAAGATCGTCAAAATATCTGTTGGTGGAAAAATCCTGGTTGATTAAATTCAACCCTAATAAAACAGAGTGAGTGAGTGTTTGGAGCTTTACGTCTCACCAACAGCTAAGGTCATGCGGAAACGGGACTTCGATTTAAAGACTTATCCGAAAGTCTGTAGGAGCCCGGGATCGATTCTGCGATTGCCTTTACAAGGCAAGTGGTATAACCACTACAACACGGAGGTTTCTGATACTAAAAAAGAGTAACTCTTAATTTCGCGTAAGACCACAAACCGTTCAATCTACCCCTATTTATGCTTCACCAAGAAATAAAGGAAATAGAATACCATAAGCATTTAGGTTTACACACTTTTCATCTGCATGCTCTTGGCATACCCACATTAAATGTATAAAACAAAATGCAGCATAAATTCAAGTTTGATCTTGATAGGAAATCTTTGGAAACCCCAAACATTTGTCATTCACCCGTCCAGGTCTTGAATATGCCGATGCTACATATCTGGGATAACTCCTCCCTACAAGAAAAACAGGAACTACAAAAATACAGGATCGCCACTGGAAAAACAAAACTTATTTTAGTTGAAAAATTATACGATGAGGTTTGTTGGGAGCAGTTAGCTTACATATGAGCGTGGGAAAAAACTGCATGACCATCATGGCCAGTATATTCAGCGACGACTTGGTTAGTAATTCAACAACAGACATGGACCCGACGAAGACGAGAAGCGTTATCTGGCAATGAATGTGACATCCTCAGACGCGATAACAAGTCCGTGAAATGAAGACCCCACTAAACCTCATTTTATATAGTGAAACGTGGGGTTTACCGGGGTATTCATTACCTGCCTTTTTTTTGCTCAAAAACATTAGATTGCGGGTATTCGTTAGAAACGCCTCATCGTGGCGGTTCTTATGAGCACCCACAATCTATGTTGAAAACAGAAGTAAGAAAGATGTTATCATTTTTAGCTAAATTTTGTCACTTCTGACACCATGTTGGACGCTATTATGTCACACGGGCGTGTTTTCTTAATGTGTTGGGTATCTTAAAAGGGATTTTTGCGCACCATCACGTGAACAAGTCCGTGAAATGAACACCCCTCTAAACCCCGCCTTATATAGAGGAAACTGGGGTTTACGGGGTTAGACATTATTTTTCTTATTTCTGCTCCAAGACATAGGTTGTTGGTACTCGTTAGAGTTGAGGCGGTTCTAACGAGCACCCACAACCTATGTTTACAGCATAAATAAAAAAATATCACGGATTTTCATCAGAAAAGTAGCCATTTTGGAGATGTGCAAAAATGCGCATTGTCACATGGGTGTGTTATCGTAATGTTACTGTGGTGATCGTAAGCCTAGCCCGCAAACCTTTTAGTGTTTTAGTATTTTCAGTATATTTCTGAACCAGTCTAGTAAAAGGCAATTCCAAGCGACAAAATATTGATTGATTTGCTTCTCACCCTTACTGACTTCACAGGAAAACACAAACCATTTAGTGTTTTAGTATTTTCAGTATATTTCTGAACCAGTCTAGTAAAAGGCAATTCCAAGCGACAACATATTGATTGATTTGCTTCTCACCCTTACTGACTTCACAGGAAAACACCTTAGTCTGCTCGGCATGTTAATATAAATTCTCAGAAAAGCGCTAACTGTTGAATAAAAACTGAAAAAAAATGATAGAAGGTCATTCAGGTGTTCACATGACAAACTTGGAGCTATAGTTTGTTTGTTTGATTTGAGGTTTAACGTCCCCGTCAACACTGTAAAGGTCATTTTGGAGACGTTGCTTCCAATTTTGTGGGACTTTTATCCGACATTGAGATTAAATGACATCTCAAGCCCTGTCGCCCAATGAAACCAATAGGGTTTATTAGCATGGACTGTCCGCCTCGCACAGCGGTTCCTGGACAGGCTTAGATCCTCTAAGCGGTTTACTACTACTAGTGAGCGGGCCGAATTCAGCTCTGCGTGGAAGCAACGTGCAGCCCATATATTTCTTCAAGCCCCCTATGCGCGGGGGCCGCGGAGCTATAGCGATACGAATATTCAAAGACAGTCAGTCAGCCTGTTTGGGCGGTTTTAAGTCATTCGAAATAGCCCCCGCCCATCGTTGCTTGAAGAAATAGATGGGCTGCATGATGCTTTTACGCAGAGTTGAAACCGATCCGCACACGAGTACTGGTAAACCGCTTAGAGGATCTAAGCCTGTCCAGGCAATGCGGTGCGAGTCCATGCTTATAAACCGTATTGGTTTCATTTAGCGACAGGGCTTGAGATGTCATTTCATCTCATTGTCGGGTAAAAGTCCCACAAAATTGAAAGCAATGTCTCCAAAATGACCTTTACAGTGTTGACGGGGACGTTAAACTTCAAATCAAACAAACAAAACAATTGGAAGCAACGTCTCCAAAATGACCATACAGTGTTGACGGGGACGTTAAACTTCAAATCAAACAAACAAACAATTGGAAGCAACGTCTCCAAAATGACCTATACAGTGTTGACCGGGACGTTAAACTTCAAATCAAATAAAAAACAATTGGAAGCAACGTCTCCAAAATGACCTATACAGTGTTGACGGGGACGTTAAACTTCAAATCAAACAAACAAACAATTTGAAGCAACGTCTCCAAAATGACCTGTACAGTGTTGACGGGGACGTTAAACTTCAAATTAAACAGCTAAACAATTGGAAGCAACGTCTCTAAAATGACCTGTACAGTGTTGACGGGGACGTTAAACTTCAAATCAAACAAACAAACAATTGGAAGCAACCTATACAGTGTTGACGGGGACGTTAAACTTCAAATCAAACAAACAAGCCATTCGAAACGAAAAAAAAAAATGCTGAGGACAGTTAAAAGAAATAAAGATACATCAAACCCAACGTACAGCGACCCAACCCAGCACTCTCCCACCCAACACACCTGGTTTAGGTTGCGGGCATAATGATTTGAGTTTTTGTTTGTTTTGTTTGATGTGAGGTTTAACGTCCCCGTCAACACTGTATAGGTCATTTTGGAGACGTCGCTCCCAGTTTTGTGGGACTTTTACCCGACACTGAGATGAAATGGCATCTCAAGCCCTGTCGCCCAGGGAAATCAATAGTGTTTATAGGCATGGATGGTCCGACTCGCACCGCTTTGCCTAGGAAGGCTTAGATCCTCGGAGCGGTTTACCCGTTCTCGTGTGCGGTCGGTTTAAGCTCTGCGTGGAAGCAACATGCAGCCATCTATTTCTTCAAGTCCCGGTGGGCGGGGGCCGAAATAATGATTTAATGATCGAGTTAAATGTATGGAGACAAATAAAAATCAAAAATTAGTTCCTTTAAGAGCAATGAAAACATTCATAAGAAAGAAGATGGGTCAACTTGTTTTTAATATATATATATATATATATATATATATATATATATATATATATATATATATATATATATATATATATATATATATATATATATATATATATATAATATATATATATATATGCTGGGACGGTCCGACTCGCACCACTCGGCCTGCATGGAATCACCATGAAGCCCGATCTCTCTCTCTCTCTCTCTCTCTCTCTCTCTCTCTCTCTCTCTCTCTCTCTCTCTCTCTCTCTCTCCTCTCTCTCTCTCTCTCTCTCTCTCTCTCTCTCTCTCTCTCTCTCTCTCTCTAGGCCATTGCACGAGAAGCATAGCCATTGAAAATAAAGCGGTCGCCATTATGAAGACACGCCTATACAAATGCATTGTAATCTTTACCGCCTAAAAACGAATATTTTCAGATGAAAAATTGCGATATTTTGCTTATTTCTGCTCAAAATATAGATTGTAGGTACTCGTTAGGAGGCGGTTCGAACGATTACCCACAATCTATATTTTAGAGCAGAAATAAGACAAATAAGGTTCACCCATATAAACCCCAGATTTACTATATAAAAGTGAGATTCAAAGAGGTCAAAATCATATAGGCATTTTTTTCGTCATGGCTACAAAAGAGGTTGTATATAACCTACCACGCCAATGTGACAGTGTATTCTATTTGGCTCCAAAACTTGAATTTGTTCTTTTGTTGAAACTTGTGTTATTTTCCTTATTTCTACAACATTGTACAAACATAGATTGTGCGTGGTCGTTAAGTGGAATGGGGACAACTTCAGGGCAGAGAGGTAACGCCTGAGGAGCAAATTCTTACCTTTAAGAGTAGACCCCTTGTTTCAGTGGGACAGGTCTTATAGAAAAGCGAACAGGAAGTCCCGAAAGTTGTCTCCTTTGAAAAATGGCGAAAAAAATCTACCAGGTGTTCCCCTTTCCCGTTAAAACGGCGGTTCTAACGGGAACCTACAATATACATCTTAAATAAAAATTGTTTGTTTGAAATTACGTTTATTGTCCCTGTCAACACTATTTAGCTCATTTTGGCGATGTTGCTTCCAATATTGCGGGACTTTTAACCGATATTGAGATGAAATGACATCTCAAGCCCTTGCACCCAATGAAACCAGGCATCGGTAGTGCCGACTCGCATCACATATCCTTGACCGACTTAGTCCTTCTAAGGGGTTTACCAGAACCCTTGTGCACAATGCAGCCCAATCTATTTCTGTTTTCCGCCCGGAAGCAAAAAATGATTGCCCCTGTAAACCCCATTTTCTATAAATAACGTGGAGGTTACTTTAAATACAGAAAACTGGGGTTTACGGGGGTAAACATTAATTTCCTTATTTCTGCTCCAAGACACAGGTTGTAGATACACTTTAGAACCGCCTCATTAAGCGGTTCTAACAAGCACCCACAACCTATGTTTGGATTTTAAATAAGAAAAACATCACAAATTTTCATCAGCAAATTGCCTTTTTTTTCAGGTTTGAAAAATGTACTATATCACACGGATGTGTTATCGTAATGGAGTACAAAAAGTGGGGTTTTCAGCGGTTGACGCTATTGTTCTTATTTCTGCTCAATGAGACGGCTCTAACGAGCACTCACAACATACATGTATGTTTGAGGCATTTATGGAAAAAAATATTAAATATATTCACAAGAAAAATAACCGTTTTTTTTTTTTTTTTTCAATAAAAAAAGGAAATGCACTAGGTCACACGGATATGTACTGTGTGGTTACTACGGCCGTTATTGCCCCCGACCATCAGGGCTTGGAGAAATAGATTGGCTGTATGGTGCTTCCATGCAGAGCTGAAACTGACCACACATGAGTACTAGTGGTAAACCGCTTAGAAGGACTAAGCCTGCCCCGGCAGTGGTGTGAATCAGACCGTCCAATGCATATGAGCATTTTGGTTTTATTTGGCGGCAGGGCTTGAGATGTCATTTCATCTCAATATCGGGTAACAGTCCCCCAATATTGGACGCAACGTCCCCAAAATGACCTAAATAGTGTTGACGGGGACGTTAAATCTCTATTCAAACAAACAAACAAAATACAGTGAAATTCCGCTATTAAGACCAGGACTAATTCTGCTATAAAAAGTTTATTTTGAAGGATACACTTAATTTTTCGTTGTGTTTTCTGTCAGAGACCACCTTTGGGACTGTTCAAAAGTGGTCTTTAAGACCACTTTTGAACAGTCCCAAAGGTGGTCTTAATATAGGAATGTTACTGTACTACGGCAGTTACTACAAAAATAGTTACTTTCTGCCAGACTCTGTCTTAACCAGACAGACGTCCACAGAAGTGATAGAAAAAACGATATTTTCCTCGTGAAAGTCTCATGCTTTATAGTAAAAAGCCGCGTAGTAAAGAGCCTTAGTCAGTTTATCGTAAAATGCGATATTCGCCATCCAAATAGGTGTTTCAATCTTTGATTGACGATCGGGTATTTAAGGTGAACTGAAAAATACAGTAGCTTTATTGAAACAGAAGTGGGCAAATACACGTTTAGGAGTAAAAAGACTTCTGTTGATGGGTCTTGAAAATTAATGATTCAGAATAAATTCAAACAAATGGTTTTAGTGAAATTGTGGATATGTGCAAGGAGTGGAAAACGTAGCCGAATCCTTTATGATTAAAAGCGATTGTTTTTTGAAAACGTAACGAATTGCAGCTACCCAGCAGGCACTCAACGTTGAACTCACGTTGAAACAACGTTGAAAACGTTGTTTCAACGTTAGTTCAACGTTGAGTCAACGTTTTGTGCTTGCAGGATATCGAAATAATTTTCAGTAATATTTACTGTCATTTTCTATATTTTGAGTGATAAAACTGTATAAAAACATAAATGACAAGGAATAAAATTAGTTGGGTTACATGTATATAAATGGTTATATAACACCCAGCACGAAGAAACAACACTAAAGAAAATAAAAAGGGAATGTATCCAAATAAAGCATTGTACATTCTTGTCTTGACACTGACTGTGGCTCGGTGTGGTGCTAGGGGCCACTCAGTAAGGACCACAAACTATGGAAAAGTTAAAGGGATCGTTGAACGGTACAGACATCAACACATAGAGAAGTTTCTTGGGATTCCATACGCAAAAGCTCCAGTAGGAAAACTTCGGCTAGAGGTAAGAATGACACATGTGTTACTCATTACAAAAACACGCCTATTCAAATAAATTATACATTTTACCATAAAAAATGAAAATTTTCGGATAAAAATAATCTGATATTTTTCGTATTTCTGCTCAAAACATAGATTGTGACAATTCGTTAGAACCGCCTCGGAGAGGCGGTTCTAACGAATACCCACAAATTATGTTTTTGAACAGAAATAAGATTATTTATACCCCTGTAAATCGTGTAAGTGGCGTTTCAGGGGTGAAAATGATAAAGGCGTGTGTTCGTGATGTAAGGTTTTTTTTCATGTCTCCAAAATAACAGTTCTGAAGATTCTTTGTGATAGTATCCTTATACAGTAAAATTCCTATATTGAGACTACCTTTGGGATTGTTCAAAAATGGTCTTTAAGACCACTGGACTGTTCAAAAGTTGTCTTTAAGACCACTTTTGAACATTCCCAAAGGTGGACTATGAAGAGAGGACACTGTATGCAGAAAACACAAAGAAAGAATAAATGCAACCTACTAAATAAGCTTTTTTTCAGCAGAATTAGTCTTAATTTCAGTCTTAATAGCAGAATTTTACTGTATGTGCACCAAGGTATTTGATAAAACCACCTTGAGGCGAATTTAACAAATACCATGTTTTGAGCAAAGGTAAGGAAATAACATTTTCCTCTGAAAACCCACTTTTCTCTGTATGTAAAGTTGGGTTTACATGGACATTAGTCGGACGGACGTGTTATGTTGGATAAAGAGAAATATCAAACGGCTTATAAACGGATCTGTTTCCTTTTTTTTTTTTTTCGTCTTAAAATCACGTCATTTAGTACCTGGGTAAATCAACTAATCTTGGCATATTTGAGAAGAATGCCAAAAATTGTTTAAATTTTCCAAGCGGTTAAGTCAATATCACCAATTTTCACAAATGGGTTACGGACGGACAGAATGACAGAAGGACACGGTGATTTTCGGACACTCTTAGAAAATCAACCAACTTCAGTCGGTCGCTTTTTCTGCAGGTCGTGCAATCTAACAAATAAGTTCGGCCCCCGCCCATCGGGGCTTGAAGAAATAGATGAGCTGCATGATGCTTCCACGCAGAGCTGAAACCGACCCGCACACGAGTACTGGTAAACTGCATAGAGGATCTAAGCCTGCCAAGGCAAAGCAATGCGAGTCGGCCCGTCCATGTTTATAAACCCTATTGGTTTCATTGGGCGGCAGGGCTTGAGTTGTCATTTCATCTCAATGACGGGTAAAATTCCCACAAAATTGGAAGCAACGTCTCCAAAATGACCTTTACAGTGTTGACGGGGACGTTCAACCATAAATCAAACAAACAAAAACAAATAAGTTATCGTCGTTGCTGTTATCTGGGGCCAGTTCATCACGTGAACAAGTCATTGAAATGAAAAACCCCTTAAACCCCACTTTATATATAGAAAACTGGGGTTTAGGGGGTTTTAAATTATTTTTCTTATTTCTGCTCCAAGACATAGGTTGTGGGTACTCGTTAGAACCGCCTCAATGAGGCGGTTCTAACGAGCGCCCGCAACCCATGTTTGCAGCACAACTAAGAAAAATATCACGGATTTTCACAAGAAAAGTAGCCATTTTGGAGACAAGGAAAATGGACTTTGCTGCACGGGTGTGTTATCGTAATGTGTTCAAAGCATCGTTAGCTTAATGAGCTCGTAATAGTGGAAAACTTGTTAACTATTCCAGCAAATACAATATCAAACATTTTTTTTTTTTTTTGCTGAAAAACTGCGATCAGCTTTTGTATTAGCTGCGCTAGAAAAGGAGCCATTTTTGAGATGTGATAAAAATGCACCACGTCGCATCAGAACTGTAGCCATTTTTGGTGATGTTAAAAAATGCACAATGTCGCACGAATGTGTTATCGTAATGAAAACATAGATTGTGGGTACTTGATAGAATCGCCCCATTAAAGCGTTTCTGGGTACTTGATAGAACCGCCCCATTAAAACGGGTCTGGGTACTTGATAGAATCGCCCCATAAAAGCGGTTCTCTCGAGCACCTTTAGCCTATCTTTGGTGCAGAAATCAGAAAAATACATTAAAAAAATAAACTATAAAAATTAAACAACAAAGTCATTTTTATTTGTAAGTAAAGAAAGTTTACACTACATGTATATCGGCCCCCGTCCATCGGGGCTTGAAGAAATAGATTGGCTGCATGATGCTTCCACGCAGACCACACACGGGTACTTGTAAACCGCTTAGAGGATCTAAGTCTGCACAGGCAAAGCAGTGCGAGTCGGTCCGTCCATGCTTATAGACCCTTTTGGTTTCATTGGGCGACAGGGCCTGAGAAGTCATTTCATCTCAATATCGGGTAAAAGTCCCACAAAATTGGAAGCAACTTCTCAAAAAATGACCTATACAGTGTTGACGGGGACGTTAAACATCAAATCAAACAAAACAAAACTACATGTATATTTTACCCTAATGGGATATGATTCTGAGTGTCCCCCGATATGTTTTGCCTATGAACACCGAAAGTGATACTTTTAGAAAAACAAGACCATGTTTATTTTGGTAGGCCAAAATATATGGTGTGCCAGCCCGGGACACATGTTTAAAACTGTGTAATAGACCGCAACAATAAGAAAAATAGCCAATCCCAATAGGCACTCAACGTTGAACTAACGTTGAAACAACGTTGAAAACGTTGTTTCAACGTTAGTTCAATGTTGAGTCAACGTTTTGTGCCTGCAGGGATGTTTGATATTTTAGAATATGTTTTTCCAGAGGGTTTTCATACGATAATATCCAAGTGAAAATGTTGTCTATCATTCTGTCAGACCTAGCATTTTTTTTCCTTGTTACAACTGTATTATTTTTTTTTTATTGAGACGAAAATTTGAGATACCTTTTTCTAGTTTGTCTCCACGCCCGATTTGATTTCTAACGAGTAAAGCGGAAATAAGAAAATTAAATATGCCAATCACGACAATTTTCATCTGCTTTGCTGTCTGTCCATTACCTTAAAAGCCAGATCAGTCTGATCAGGGCCCACACCGTTTGCCTGTATGCAAAACTATTTTTAAAAAGTGTGCAAAAAAAAATGTCATTTCTGACCATGTTGGACGTTATTATTTCGCACGGACATGTTTTCCTAATGTGTTAAACGCCATGTTAGCTTACCGAGCTCGTTAGAGGTTAAATTGTAACTGTTCTAGCAGGCAAAGTATCTAATACTTTGGTATATTCGCTGAAAAAAAATGGGAGTAGCATTTGCATAAGCAAAAGCTGTTCACATTTTTTTTTTCAGCAAAACTTTTATTGCATAATGCCATTTTTAATGAACAAAGTTTTAACACGACATCGTCAGTTTTGAACACCTGAACCCAGGTTTACAAGTCCGAGTAATGAGCATGCCTCAAAACCCAACTTTATATATTGAAAATTGGGTTTACGGGGATTTTTGTACTTTCCTTATTTTTTGCTCAAACAGCATTGATCATGGTTATTTGTTTGAACCGCCTCATCGAGGCGGTTCTAACGAGCACTCAAAATCCTTACTTGTACTTGAAATAAGAAAATTCTATTCATTTTTATCTAAAATGTCACTGTATATGATATATACAGAAACGTGGGGTTTACGGGGGTATTTTTATTTTCCTTACTTTTACTCAAAAAGCATTGACTGAGGGTACTCGTTAGAACCGCCTCAATGAGGCGGTTCTAACCGCCTCAATGAGGCGGTTCTAACGAGCACCCACAGTCCTAATTTGAACAAGAAATACGACAATTTCAATTATTTTTATCTGAAAATGATAAGAAAGACACGGGCTTGTTATCATAATGATTAAAACCGATCACACCCGATTATTATTGAAAAAAACGGTGGTATTTATTTTGCCGCAATATCGAATCTTGTAGTTGAAAAGTTAATCTTTGTACCGTATATATCTGGGTACGCTAATGAAAAACCCATTCATCAAAATTACTGAACATAAATAAACCATCTACAAGCTTTGCATAGTTCCCTTTAAATTTTAAGGTGATTGGACACTCTTTATATACAGTAAAATTCCGCTATTAAGACCACCTAAAATTAAGACTAAATCTGCTTTTAGAAGCTTATTTTGAATGGTGCACTCAATATTTCTTTTTCTTTTCTGGCCACAGTGTCCTCTGGTGGGGGACCACATTTGGGACTGTTCAAAAGTGGTCTTTAAGACAACTTTTGAACAGTCCCAAAGGTGGTCTCAATAGAGGAATTTTACCGTATTTTCTTCGATACTTTTAAAGGAAGACAATCTTTTAGACTTCGTGTTTCCTTTCCTACAAACTGAGCTTATCCAAATAAGGGGCATACTCTTAAAAGAAAGAATTTGTATGTAATGTACACCTGCGAGTAATGGTCAGATGTGACCGATCGCAGTATAAGTAGAAAGAAAGAAAAGCAGATCCCTATCGACCAGGAAGACAAAACAATTTTGAAAGAGTTGGGTCCGCTTCGGTTGTACCCATTTACCCGATCAGACCTTAAAAAGAGTGAATAAAGAATTTGTTAGCTACATGAAATGAACTGTTTGATTAACAGATGAGACTAGAATTAGGATAAATAGTCATTTATGTGGTTTAAGAATTTGTGTTCAAATTGGATCAATCTGAGGTCAGAGATCAAACTGTTTATTATAATCAGATAATAATCACACGCATTCCTATCCTTCTTAGTACCCACAACGTCACTTGTTCAACCACGGGCAAAAATCAAAGAAACATGTGAAGTAACAGCTGTATGAGATTATAACGATCTTCAACTCCATACAAATACATTGTATACTTTACCGCGGAAAAAAACGAACAATTTAAGATGAAACGTGATATTTTTCTTATTACTGCTCAAAATATAGATTGTGGGTACTCGTTGGAACCGCCTCATCGAGGCGGTTCTTACGAGCACCCAAAACCTCTGTTTGAAGTAAAAATGAGAAAACTATCACAAATTTTCCTCAGAAAAAAAATAACTTTTTTGAGGTATGAAACAATGCACTAAATCACACGGGTGTGTTATCGTCATGTATGGAGAAACAGCTGTATGGAATGATAAGGATCTTTAACATTACGAAAACACGCCTATACAAATACATTGTAAACTTTACCGCCGAAAAGACGAAAATTTTAAAATGAACATTTATGATATTTTCTTATTTCTGCTCAAAACATTGTGATATATTTTATTACTGCTCAAAATATAGATTGTGGGTACACGTTAGAACCGCCTCGCCGAGGCGGTTCTTACGATTACCTACAATCTATATTTAAGATCAGCAATAAGAAAAAAGGTATACCTCTTCAAACTCTAGTTTGACTATTTAAATGCGGGATTTAAGGGGTCACAGTTATAGAGGCGTGTTTTCGTGGTGATGAGTTTTATTGCCTTGGGTATAACGGCATTTCATCATTTTGGGTCATTTTGTGTCGTCTGTCATAGAAAGGGAGAAAATGGGTAGAAGAGAAAAACAGTAGAATGGCAGGGGGAAGAAAGTATAGATATTGAAGGAATAACAACACCCAGCTTCCACCCCCCCCCCCCCCCCCCCCCCCAACACACACACACACTCACACCCACACATATAGTAACTGAAGAAATAACAACATTCCCCCTACCCCCCTATATCCTTACCTGCTGCTGCAAGGACAGCAGGCCTTGCCCAAATGTAAGCTCATATCCGTTTGACATTACGAAAACCGGCCCCGCCCATCGGGGCTTGAAGAAATAGATGGGCTGCTTGATGCTTCACGCAGAGCTGAAACCGACCACACACGAGTACTGGTAAACCGCTTAGAGGATCTAAACCTGCCCAGGCAAAGCGGTGCGAGTCCATGCTTATAAACCCTAAGGGTTTCAATAGGCAACAGGGCTTGAGATGTCATTTCATCTCAATGTCGGGTATTAGTCCCATAAAGTTGGAAGCAACGTCCTATACAGTGTTGATGGGGACGTTAAACCTCAAATCAAACAAAACTTGTGTAACCTGACCCCCTAAAACTCTACTTTTATATAGTAATAATGGGATTTACAGGGTACATCATTTTTTATTTCTGCTCAAAAATCATAGATTGTGGGTAATCGTTAGAACCGCCTCGACGAGGCGGTTCTAACAAGTACTCACAACTTATGTTTGGAGTATAAATAAGAAAAACATCACAAATGCTCATATGAAAAATTATCATTTTGAAGAAATGAAAGAACTTTGTCACACGGGTGTGTTATCGTTATAAAACCCCAGTGACGCAAGATACTCGACACATTCGCCTCACCAAACATGAGTATGGATTCTATTATATTAATACATTGTAAATTTTACCGCCGAAAAGCGAAAATTGTCGGATGAAAATTGTGATATTTTTCTTATTTACACTCAAAACATAGGTTTTATGTGCTCGTTAGAACCGCCTCATTGAGGCAGTTCAAACGAATACCAACAAACTATGTCTTTGAGCAGAAATAAGGAAAATAAATGTTTACCCCCTAATCCCGAGTTTTTTAATATACAACTTGGGGTTTAGGGGTCTTTATTTCACGGACTTGTTCACGTGATAGATGAGTATGGTTTCGATGAGTATTGCTTCGATGGTGTTTCAAGTTTATGTATTTGAGCACGAATTGTTTGTTTGTTTGATATGAGGTTTAACGTCCCCGTCAACACTGTAAAGGTCATTTTGGAGACGTTGCTTCCAATTTTGTGGGACCTTTACCCGACATTAAGATGAAATGACATCTCAAGCCCTTCCGCCCAATAAAACCACTAAGGTTTATAAGCATGGATGGGCCGACTCGCACCGCTTTGCCTGGACAGACTTAGATCCTCTAAGCGGGTTACCAGTACTCGTGTGCGGGTCGGTTTCAGCTCTGCGTGGAAGCATCATGCAACCCATCTATTTCTTCAAGCCCCGATGGGCGGGGGGCGGTTGAGCATGAATACGGAAAATAATGTCTACTCAAGTAAATTCCAGTTTTCTCAATTAAAGTTGGGTTCAATGGACGTTCATTACATGGACTTGTTGACATGATGAAAAGCCATTAAGAATGCATAGAGAGCAGCAATTTCCCAAGCGAAATATACAGAGAGGACCCGAGCTTACTTGACTCAAAAACTGCTATTAAATGTTACTATATTTTTTCTGATTATTGTTACAAACATAGATTGTGGGTGATCATTGGAACCGCCTTACTGAGGGTCCAACGGATTCTCACAATAGTCTGTGGTTTTAACCCATTTTGTACCAGATACCCCCAAAAACGGGTAATTGTCAAACAATGTATGCCCAGATCAGACGCCACAGAAAGCGCCATTTGATCAGGGCCTACACTATTTGCAAAACATTCAGCCATTTTCCAAATAAATTTTGAAGAAAACACAACCTTACAGCCCTACAGTTTGAAATGGGCTTCTGCTGTATATAAGGTGGAAGATTCCATTTGGTACCAAAAGGGTTAATCAAGACTAAGGCAAACATTCTTCCCTTGCTGTAGCAAATAAGCCAAAATGAGGCGGTATTATGCAGGTATTCAAACAGTATTCAAGAATAGTTTTTATCATATGACGTCACGTCTGAGAGTGTAATAACGCCATGTAATATTTTCGATAATCCACTAGTGGATTAAATATGCAAATTAGCTAGATACGTCCCGTAACGTTACATGTATGACGTCCTTAACGACGTCGCGTTTACAAACGGCGGACTATTGACATTCTTGTAAACAATCGTGAATCAAATGCGTTTAAATTGTCATATGATATATAGAATGTAGCATTCGTGCTCATGTATTATTGAATTTATTAAACTCGTTGAGAAAAAGGGATAAAATGCTCGGCAAAGCCTCGCATTTTATTCCTTTTCCTCAACTCGCTTAATAAATTCAATAATACATGAACACTCATGTAAGATCCTCTATTATTTAAACTGGAAGAAACGCATGTTGTCGATATTTGCTAGCTGAGGCGATTCAAACAAATGTCCACATCATTTGTTTCTAACAACAAATGTTGTTGAAATTTGTTAGAAACACCTCTTCGAGGCGATGAAAAAAAATGGCCACCATATTTGTGTGTCCGCAACATTTCAACGGTTTATTGGAGTAATAAGGGAAATTCATCACGAAAACACGCCTTTATAATATTCACCCCCTTGAACCCCACTTTTATATAGTAAAACGGGGATTTCCGGGAGTATACCTTATTTTTCTTATTTTTGCTTTAAAATATAGATTGTGGGTACTCGTTAGAACCGCCTCGATGAGGCGGTTCTAACGAGTGCCCACAATCTGTATTTTGAGCAGAAGTAAGAAAACTATCACAATTTTTCATCATAAAAAGTTCATTTTTTCGGCGATAAAGGTGGCAATGTATTTGTATAGGCGTGTTTGCGTAATGATTTCCTATAATAGTACTCCTCATTCGGATTCTTTATAAAGGCAAAATGTTAGGGAACATAACGAGAGTTCTCTACCATATCCATTTGAATTCCAAATGTTACAAATAGTTTTAGGCCTCCGCCCAACGAGGCTCGGAGAAATAGATTGGGCTGCATGGCGCTTCCACGCAGAGCTGAAACCGACCGTACATGAGTAGACAGTCTAAACAGAAGTGAAGGCAATGATCAGGAATCCTTACAATTAACCCACAGCTCCCATCAGAGACACCAAGTCTAAGCCTGCCCAGGCACAGTGGTGCAAGTCGGACTGTCCATACATATAAATCCTATTTGTTTGTTTGCGCAGTAGGGCTTGAAATATCATATCTATCTATCTATCTATCTATCTATCTATCTATCTATCTATCTATCTATCTATCTATCTATCTATCTATCTATCTATCTATCTATCTATCTATCTACTAATACTGCGTCAGTCACATTTGACCATTACCGCAGGTGTACATTACATACACTCCAGGTTTGCAGGATGAAAGCCTACACAGTAATCATGTAATTACGGTAGGGATCTTTAACCTGCACAGGGGATGGTTCTCCCTGCACAGGGGGCCTCCAGTTAACGTCCCGATCCGAAGGACGGTGCACTTTATGACATTCATCCCTGCAAATGATGCCAATGGAGCGTGTTCGGACACCGAAATTTTATCGCATCAGAGGCAAGTGCACTAACCACTGAGCTATCACGCTCCTAATCTCATGACTTCGAAAACACACCTGTATAATTCTGAGTCCCCCATCCCCTGAACCCCAGTTTTGTAAAGTAAAACTGGGGTTTACAGGGGTATACCTTATTTCTCTTATTTCTGCTCTAACATATAGATTGTGGGTAATCGTTAGAACCGCCTCGATTATGCGGTTCTAACGCGTACCGACACTCTATATTTCGAGCAGAAATAAGAAAAATATCACTATTTTTCACCTTAACATTTTCGTTTTATCGGCGGTAAAGTTTATAATGTATTTGTACATGTATAGGTGTGTTTTCGTACTGATGTCGGGTAAAAATCCCACAAACGTGGAAGGGACGTCTCAGTAGTGTTGACGGAAACGTGAAACCTCACTTCAAACAAACAAAAAACTAGTTTTAGTGCAGACAGTAGCAACAGATGTAATAATTGAAGAATAGTTTTTTTCATCATTTCTACATACAAACCTTTGTTGTAGCTATTCATTAGAACCGCCAGAATTGACAAAACTATACTACAGTTATCACAAAATACTTACAATGTACCTGTTGCTATGGACTGCAGTTCCAGGACAAAGCAGTGGGATATCAGACCCAGCTGATATGAGCCACTTCATAAAGAAACCTGTTTTACCAATTGCGACCAATAAAGAAACAGAGCACCTTGATACGGCGATTCTAATGAGTACACACAACATACATTTTATTTTATACTTAGCAGTGAAATCAATGCATATCTGAAACAAATAAAAATGATATCAATCACAAGTGAAATGATATCATATCATTTCACTTGTGACTGATACCATTTATATCATTTCACTGTAGCGTGCCGGAACTACTTTCTTGTTTATGTTGGTCGGAAAAAAAGGTTAATTTTCCTTTTATTTAATAAGAATAAAAATTCCTTATAATACCAGTTTTTGAAGTGTGGCATTAAAACTGAATGAAAAGGCGCCATATCTGACAACAGCAGCGCTGTGATTTTGAACATCTCCCTTTTGCCGACACACATCTCGGGAACAATTTAAATGCTCCCACACCGTCAGATTTAGACTTAGCTGTCTTTGTTACAAATGGTCTACAAGGCTTACCAGTTCACTGAATGGCTGAGTAAGAGTTTGTTCGAGGAAGTAGTGCTCAAATCAGCCAGTTTTTGTGTGTGTGTGTGTGTGTGTTTTTTTTTTTTTCAACGTAAAAAAACCCACCGCGACCGACGGCAACACATGGAATCGATTATACAACTACTTGGCTTGGTGCATGTCACTGAGAGCCTTCAAAAATAAAATGGACTTCAAATAAGCACAACGCAATCTGTAACGTACCTTGAACTAAAAATGCTGAATTCAAAATGGCGATTTGTTCAGTTGTGACGTCATATATAGCCAGGTCAAAATTGTGACGTCACCGTCTCGGGTCAATCAATTACCGTAAATGTCCTAATAAATTATAAAGTAAAAAGAACGTTAACTTTTTTCGTCGGATACCAAACGTATTCCATCTCGTGTTTTGAAACCATCCGAATTTTCACTCGTGCTTCGCACTCGTGAAAATTTTGATGTTTTCAACACACTCGATGAAAATTTTTGGTATCCACCTCAAAAAAGTAAATACAGTCGAACTTCAATGGCTCGAACACCTTTGGGACCTCGAAAATCTGTTCGAGACAGGGGTAGTTCGAGCCACTGAGGTTACTGTCAAGAGGCATAACGAGATACTTTTTGACATATTTTCGGTGTTCTATTATGAATATGTATGCGGTGTGTACTCATTAGAATCGCCTCATCGAGGCGATTCTAATGAGTACACACAGCATACATTTGCAAGATAAAAGACTAAAATCTTCTGAATTATCCCCCATTATTTCTTATGTAGAGGATTTTGCTAGGGACTCAAGAATGTGTTCGACTCATCCATGGTAAACGAGCCAACGGTGTTCGAGCCATCGAAGTTCTACTGTATCCTCTATATATTACTAAAGCACTGAAAAGATATCAAAAAATTATCTCCATTATGGTTCTTGGTGTGTGTGTGTGTGTGTGTGTGTGAAATCGGGTTTAACGTCGCTTTCAACAATTTTTCAGTCATATCACGACGGTGTCTGGTTGCGACAGGGAGCTCAATGCTCACGTTTATAGTGCTGCCTCACTGAAGTATCATGTCCCAGACACATTACATGATACCACACCCAGTCACATTATCCTGACACTGGATCGACCAGTCCTAGCTCTACCCCGTAAATCTGAGTGCCGAGCGAGGAGCAGCTAGTACCATTTTTAACGACTTTGGTATGTCGCGGCCCGGGATCGAACCCGAGACCTCCCGTTCCCCGGAGCGGACACTCTACCAACTGAGCTATCGGGGCCGGTGGTTCTTGGTGTGGAACAACTAGTAACCCTCACTGATTCGAACTACCCTTGTCCCGAACAAATGAATATCGTCCCCAAGGGGGTTCGGCCCATCGAAGCTCGACTGTATAATGCCTATATAGTCGAACTGCAATAGCCCGAACACCTTTGGGCATATGAAAATTTGTTCGAACTACTGAGTATTCATCATAGCAGCAGGACATGAGGCGTAAAAGAAAAGATAAAGGATACGTTTTCGGTATAAAAATAAGAATAAAGGAAAGTTGTGTGCACTCATTAGAATCGCCTCATTGAGGCGATTCTAATGAGTACACACAACATACCTTTTCAATATAAAATCAGTAAACATTTATAAATTATCCCAATATAGTCGAACTTCAGTCTCTCGCACACCTTTGGGACCTCGAAATTTTGTTCGAGACTGGGGTAGGTACTCATTTGAATCGCCTCATCGAGGCAATTCTAATGAGTACACACAACATCCATTTACAAGAAAAAAGACAAAAATCTCCGTAATTATATCCCACTATTTCTGATGTAGAGGATTTCTCTTGGAGCTCAAGAACGGGTTCGACTCAGCCATGGTAAACGAGCCATCGGTATTCGAGCCATTGAAGTTCTACTGTATATATGATGTTATTGGAAAATATTCTTTTCGGACTTTCTTACATGACTGTAAGGCCATCGGGGCTTGGAGAAATAGACTGGGTTGCATGATGCTTCAGCGCAGAGCTGAAACCGACCGACTGAGGTTACTGCTTAGAATCGCATTACTGAGATGGTAGTATGAATGCTCACAAGTTGTGCTGTTGAGTAATTACAAGGAAACATTGTACATGTCTAACCCAACATTTCGCAATACAGACATGGACTTGCAACGATGTCATTCCATCAACGTGGTTACGTGACACCCATGCGACACAGTGTATTTTTCACATCTCCATAATGACTACTTTTCTGAAGAAAATTCGTGATATTTTTTCTTATTTGTACTGCAAACATAGGTTGTGGGTGCTCGTTAGAACCGCCTCATTGAGGTGGTTCTTACGAGTACCCACAACCTATGTCTTGGAGCAGAAATAAGAATAAATAATACACCCCGTAAGCCCCAGTTTTCTGTATATAAAGTGGGGTTTAGGGGATAGTCCATTTCACGGAATTGTTCACGTGATCGAAAGGTACTATTTCCCGTAAACTGACAAACTAATGATGTACGACTAGACTCTGTGATAAGACATAATTTGTTATAAACCATTATTTTGAAACTTTATCCTTCATAAATCAATTTGTCGGGCTGTTTTGATCGTCTCCGCAAGATAGTCTTTAGTACTAAGACGAAATTCACACCTAAACTGTCACCACATTACGCTTTAATGTATACAGTCATGTTTTGTTTCTCTGTCTGCAGAAATTGTTGTTTGTTTGTTTGATTTGAGGTTAAACGTCACCGTCAACACTGTATATGTCATTTTGGAGACGTTGCTTCGAATTTTCTTGGACTTTTACCCGAGGTTGAAATGAAATGTCATCTCAAGCCCTGTCGCCCAATTAAACCAATAGAGTTAATATGCATGGACAGTCCAACTCGCACCGCTTTGCCTGGGCAGGCTTAGATGTCCCAAGCGGTTTAGCAGTAGTCGTGTGGGGTCGGTTTCAGCTCTGCGTGGAAGCAAAATGCAGCTCATCTATTTCTTCAAGCCCCGATGGGCGGGGGCAGAAATGCTTATCTCACAAAGCTACATGAATACTTCAGCGTCTCTTTTTCCATTACGAAAAAACGCATATACAAATACATTTTAAATTTTACAGCCGAAAAAAAATGCAAATTTTAAGACGAAAAATAGTGATTTTTTTTCTGTTCAAAATATAGATTATATGTACCCGTTAGAACCGCCTCATTGAGGCGGTTATAACGAGTACCCACAATCCACATTTTAGAGCAGAATAAGGTTTACCCCTGTAAACCCCAATTTCACTTTATAAAAGTGGGGTTCAAGGGGGTCAATGTTATATAGGCGTGTTTACGGGATGCTATAAAATGTTCAAAACTACGTAATACAAAGTCCAACCTGCATTAAGAAAGCACACAGATAAGGGATATTCGAAATGTGATTTTCTTTGGTTGGGCCCATCGGAGTCTAACTGTTGGTTTTCTTTTGCTCCAGCATTTCAGTGGTTTCTTGCTGTCGAGTCCTCACCGTTGTCTCACCTCTGTGGTTCTTTCATTTTTGTGTTTACGGAGATGTTGCACTGATGAGTTAGGAGGCCTTCATGCGGACTGAACAAATTATTTGCTTAAATCGCGACGGAAGTAAGGGCGAGGATTGTGGCCACGTAAAATCGATTTAAGCCCCCCAGTGGAAATCTTCCACTGACCGTTCCAAGGCGGCTCTTCTGTGGCGATTTATTTATGTTGTTGTTTGTTACTTACTGGGTGTATCACTTTTGTCTTTTTATTTTGGATGGCCATATGGCCATTTTGTGGGAAAGTAACTGTCCTTATGGCATTCCTTTGTTTAGGTTTCCATTATTGTCTTGTCGCTTAATGTTTGTATTTCTTTCCCTTTGGTGTCTTTTATGGGTGGAGTAAGTTAATTGTATCAATTCCTGATCTTTGTTTTACTTCTACTTTGTAAAACGGGTGCTCGCTCAATACAAGCTAGTTTAATGTGTTTGCCTTTTTCAGCAATTGAACACATGTACATGCTTGCTAAAGACATGTAGCTTGCTTATTAGAGGCGGCCACTAACTGCAATGCTTATGCAAGTTCTGAAGGCATTAGGAAAACACACCTATACAAATACATTGTAAATTTAACCCATAAGAAAACTAAAATTTTAAGATGAAAAATTGTGATATTATTCTTATTTCTGCTCAAGATATAGATAGTGGGTACACAACCCACAACCACAATCGACCCACAACCTATGTCTTGGAGCAAAAATAAGAAAAATAATGTATACCCCCGTAAACCCCAGTATTCTCTATATGACGTGGGGTATAGGGGGGTCTTCATTTCACGGACTTGTTCACGTGATGTACGCATCGCTATCTCAAGGTCTCCTCCGCTTGTCTCTGAGCAGCAAAAGCAATGAAGACTAAGAACGGTAACCTCAATTATTTATCTGATTTGGTTGTTATTAATACCTTGAGGAGTGAGCTCGCTTTGATACCTGTTTGAAAAATTGGAAATGCGAGTTTGTTGCGTCGTTCCTTAGACACAAATATTTAAGCTCCTGGAACAAATTCTGCGGAAATTTCGCAAATTATGTATTTCAACATGAAAGTGGTTTGAATTACGTGTTATTTGGCATGTTGGATTAGTTTCGCATCGTCCGGGTAGCTGAAAATGCCTTCATTCGGCACTAGAAAACAGGTCAAAACAGACATATCTGACTACCTTCCTCGGGGAGAAATTAAATTAAAAATCGACCGCTTGCCTTTTCATGTCCACACCCATCTTTTTTGATGCAGAAATGAAAGTTGTTGAGAATAGCATTGCCCGATTTCTCAAAATATGTTTACAAAAATGACTACAAATCATATATCGGGAACACTCACCTGTTTGTTGACATATTTGTGGTCTCGGAAAACATAACCAGAAGTTCCCGCAAGGATTTTGAGTGCATAACCGACGGTTACCCCTTACGAGTTTACCAGCCGTGTTTCAGAGACAATGGACCCACCAGTCTGAGTGCTGTCAGTACTTTGAGTTACTGTTACTTTCTTGGAAACAAATTATCTTTATGCGTTCCATAAACCATTAAGTGTTAGCATTGTTCTCCCGCAGCCACTACCAAATTAGCATTGTTTTTTCGCATTGAATTTATATTGCTTGTCGTCCCTGATACTTGCTCTTCATTGAGCTAGTGTTTATCAAATTGTATTGATGTAGTGACAATACTTTAATTGAAAAATAAACCCAGAGATTACAGATGTGTCTAATCTTGAAAAGTTGATTTTGTATTAAGGTGAATGGTTATTTTTCTCGCCATTTTTACACGGGGAGCAACTTTTGAGTGTTGACAATGCAGTTTAATTGCTTTCCGATAAACTACCCTCTCCCGGTCCCACCCTTTGGCAAAGATTACGGTAATACACGAGCCGTGCGACATATTGCATTTTTACATTTTCAAAATGGCTACTTTTCTGACGCAAATGCGTGATATCTTTCTTATTTTTACTGCAAACATAGGTTGTGAGTGCTCGTTAGAACCGCCTCATTAGGTACCCTAACGGGTACCCACAACCTATGCCTTGGAGCAGAAATAATAAAAATAACATATATATACTATATACCGCAACCTCAGGATTCCTCCTATTTCTTAGGAAAGCTCAAATTACCACATCCAGTGGCTTAATGACAGCTTAACAGGTATAATTTTCCACAGAATGTTTACAAAATAAACACTGTCTGTGTGTTAGCAATTCCTTATCACAAAGTTCATAACCCCTGTCTCTAGGTACAGAGAGAGAAAGAGACTTTATCAAAGCACTGAGAGTACTGGTGGAGTAATTGGAAAAATAGTCCAAAACTGAGAATCGAACTGTTCGTTTAACCTTTCAGTTCCTGGCCTCCGCTCATAGGGATGGATGGATGGATGGATGTTTTATTTTAAGACGCTCAACCCTAACAGGGCATATAGCGTCTAAAACAGTTATATATTATATATAAAATTTTACAAGATTAAACAATTAAAATTTTAATAACTACAGTTTGTTAAAAAGACCGATTTCTTTAAGAAAATTGATTAATTGGTAAAAAGGAACATTATTAAAAAGATCTTTCATCGTAGTAATGTTAAAATATTTAGAACGTATATGGTCAAATTCAATACATGAGATGAGAAAGTGTTTAACTGTGAACGGTTCGTTACAAGATATACAGAAAGGTGCTTGTTCGTTTTTTAAAATGTAGGAATGAGTGAGTCGTGTGTGTCCAATACGGCATCTTGTGATTTTAGTCTGATCTTTCCTATTATAATTCGAAAAAGTGCATTTGGTATGAAAATTCGGTTGTATTAGGTTTAATTTATTATTAGTTTCTTTTTCCCAAATTGATTGACATTTATTTTTTATATATTTGTTAATGTTCGATTTTAAATCAGAGTAAGGGATTTTTAAATTTGTAACTGTTAATGATAATGCTGATTTGGCTTCCAAATCAGCTAACTCATTTCCGCGGATATTCA
Source organism: Lucinisca nassula (assembly GCA_963580285.1). Lineage (NCBI taxonomy): Eukaryota > Metazoa > Mollusca > Bivalvia > Lucinida > Lucinidae > Lucinisca > Lucinisca nassula. The sequence goes on from OY757014.1 coordinate 147,279,419, forward strand.
CGTGACTCGGAAGCCAGCAGAATATGATCTCCTTCGAGACGGAAAGATAGTGATATTTTCTAAGAATTTGTTGGATCAAGGGGTTTCTGTGCTGTTGGTCTTTGAGAGCTTTTAATACAGAAAGAGAATCGGAATAAATGATAAAATGTCTTTCAGATTGATCTCGAATGTGATAGAGTGCAATATCAATTGCTTTCGCTTCAGCGGTAAAAATAGAGCTATTATCGGGTAATCTAATGCTGTCGGTGAAATTCGGACTAATGACAGAACAAGCAACTTTCTCATCTTGTTTCGAACCGTCAGTGTAAATGGATATATGATGTTTAAAATTGGACTTGATTTCTAAAAATTCGTTCTTAAAAATATGCGATTCCACTTCGGATTTCTTATTTTTATGTAGGGTTAAAATAATCTTTGGAGGGTTTAACGTCCATGGCTCTTTGGATGATAATGAAAAAGTTTGAATATTTTTAATATTAATATTTGCCTTTTCGAGTAATGATTGAATTCTTAGGCCAAGAGGTTTAATCGCCGATGGTTGGTTGTTATAAAATCGTTCATACTTAGGGTTAAAAACACATTCATATGCTGAATTGCGTGGATTTGCAGCTAATTTAGTAGCATATTGAAGAGACAATTTCTCTCTTCTAATATAAAGTGATGGTTCATTAGATTCAGCATAGAGACTTTCAACGGGTGAAGTGCGAAAGGCGCCTAGTGCTAAACGTAAACCTTGATGGTGAATAGTATCCAAAGATTTTAAATAAGATTTCCTAGCAGAACCATAGACTATGGAACCATAGTCCAATTTGGAACGAATTAACGATCTATACAGATTTAAAAGAACAGTGCGATCTCCTCCCCAGTCGGAACTGGACAGGACTTTTAAAATATCAAGAGCTTTTAAACATTTAGCTTTCAAAGCTTTGATATGAGGAATAAAAGACAATTTGTTATCGAATAAAAGACCCAAAAACTTCGCCTCAGTGACGACTGGAATTGGACTGCCGTATATAGTCAGTACAGGATCTAAATGTAACTTTCGTATTTGGCAGAAATGAACACACTGAGTTTTTGTTTTAGAAAATTTAAAACCATTTTCTGTTGCCCAAGTTTCTATATTATTTAAACACCTTTGCAGTTTAAATTCAATGGTTTCCATATTTTTGGATCGATAAAAGATTCCAAAATCGTCAACAAAAAGCGAACAATCTGGGTCTTTTACACATTTAACTATATTATTAATTTTTATGCTGAACAAGGTTGGTGATAAAATACTACCTTGTGGTACACCTTGTTCTTGATCAAATGTGTCCGATAATGTATTTCCTAAGCGAACATTAAATGTTCGATCGGATAAGAAATTTTGAACAAAAAGTGGTAATCGGCCTTTAAGGCCCAATGTGTGTAAATCTTTCATGATGCCATACTTCCAAGTGGTATCGTAGGCCTTTTCTAGGTCAAAGAATATAGCTACGACATGTTCTTTTTTAATAAAGGCATCACGTATAAATGATTCTAAGCGAATCAAATGATCGTTAGTAGAGCTGTTTTTTCTAAAACCAGCTTGAAATTTAGTGATAAGCTGGTTTGATTCTAAGAACCAAACCAGCCTATCATTAATCATTCTCTCCATTGTTTTACATAAGCAACTTGTCAAAGCAATAGGTCTGTAATTAGTGGCTTCAGTATGATCTTTATTAGGTTTCGGAATAGGAATAATGGTAGCTTTTCTCCAGTTTTCGGGGAACTTTCCAGTGATCCAAATATCATTCAAAATGTTTAATAATGTTTCCAATGCCTTGTTAGGTAAATGTTTTAAAATTTGATAGTGTATGTCATCAGGACCAACAGCAGTATCATGAGATTTATGGAGAGCATCTAATAATTCTTTAGTAGTGAAAGGTAAATTATATTTTTCGTGATTTAATGATGAAAAATTTAAATTCTTTTTCTCTTGTTCTTGTTTAATATTTTGGAAACTTTCGGAATAATTTGAGCTAGAGGAGTTTTTCTGAAAATTTTCCCCCAAGGCATTGGAAATGTCTTTAGCCGTTGAACACATATTTCCGTTCGATTTGATATGGACATGTTTATTTGATTTGTTTTTGCCACTAATTTTTCTAATCATGTCCCATATTTTCTTAGTTGGTGTTCTGGTATTCAGTTTGGAGACGTATTGCTGCCAAGATGCTTTTTTGGCCGATTTTATTGTTTTGCGAGCTTTAGCTCGCATGTATTTGGCATGGATAAGATTTTCTTTTGTTGGTTGTTTATTGAATTTTCGTAATGCAGATTTTCTTTTATTGATTGAAGTTTTAACTTCGTCATTAAACCAAGGTTTGTTTCTTTTTGAAAAAGTCGAGGATTTAGGAATACATTTTTCAGCAATATCAATCAATTCATCAGTAAAATCTTGTATATCATTTGCAGTTTTAAAAAATTCAGGGTCGAGTTTTTCATTACATAATTGATTAAAATTTTCCCAATTTGCTTTACTCAAATTCCATCTGGGGTGACGATCCTCATGGGTCGATGCAATTTCTTCAATTACTATCGGAAAATGATCGCTCCCATGGAGATCGTCCACAACAGACCAATCAAAATCTAGATAAATATTTGGAGAGCAAATTGAAAGATCTAAAGCAAAATAATTTCTTGTGGGAGAATGAAGATATGTTGGTTGTTTATCGTTAAATAAACATAAATCATTTTCAGCAATAAAATTTTCTATGATTTCTCCTTTGTCATTTGTATCCGAGCAACCCCATAATTTGCTGTGACTATTAAAATCTCCTAATAATATATAAGGATTAGGTAATTGATTTGTTAAATTTTCTAATTCTTGTTTAGAAAAATTATAGTGTGGAGGAAGGTAGACAGAACAAATCGTTATGGATTTGGATAAAGTGACATTTACAGCAACAGCTTGTAAATTAGTGTTTACATCTATTTTCCTATGAGGAACGTCAGATTTTACCAGGATTGATGTACCTCCTGATGCCTTCTGATTATCCGTTGTGATATGATTGTACATACTGTAACCTTTGAAATTAATATTATCTGTAGTTTTCAAAAAAGTTTCTTGGAGACAAATGACATTAGGAGAAAAAAGTGTAGTTAAAATTAAAAGTTCGTTAAAATTGGCTTTCAGTCCTCGACAATTCCATTGAATTATTGACTTCTTATCCATGGTTGAATGGAGAGAAGATTAAAACAAGGAATTTAATCCTTTATCTTTTATTATTAGGCTTTAAGAACGTGGAGGGATCATGGTCCAACTCCATGTCCTCAAGGGCGCCGTACTGATTAGCCAGTTTTACTGGATCAGCAGACGCCCCTTTACTGTTTGGGTTTGATCCTTTATGTTTTTCTTTGCCGTTTTTTTCTTTTTGATCTGCTGTCCCCGACGTGGATCGGGAGTGAGATCTGCTAGAATGTTTGGGTTGTGAACTGGTCTGTGAAGTTTGTCTAGATTCTGTTCTTGAATGATGAGTAGATGTAGGTTGTGACGATGTAGTAGGTTGTGAAGATGTAGGTTGTGACGATGTGGTTTTGGGTTTTACAGAAGAGGTAATAACTTTAGAATGGGGTTTAATTTCAAAATCTTTTTCGTTGAATTGTGTTGATGTTTCTTTGGTTTCAGGTTTGCTGGTAAGTGATTGAACAACTTTGGCGAATGTGGTTTCTGGTTTATTTTGATGAATTTTCTTAGCTTCCAAATATGTGACGTTTTGAGTGACTTTGATTTTCATAATTTCTTTTTCCGTTTTCCAAACTTCACAGACGTTTGATTTGGATAGATGATTTTTTCCGCAGTTCACACACTTTGGAGAATTCTTGCAGTTGACAGTGTGGTGATCAGTACCACCACACTTCTCACACACAGATCCATCAGGGACAGTACAATCATTTTCATGATGCCCAAACCTCTGACAATTAAAACATCGCAGAGGATTGGGCACGTAGATCTCGACCGGTATTATTCTGTAGAAGATTTTTAGAGATTTCGGCAACGTAGTTGTGTTGAAAGTTAGCAGTAGAGTGTTGGTGTCTATTAGATTTCCGTCTTTTTTAATTTTAAATCGTTTGCAGGCCGTAACTCCTTGCTCTTTCAAATAGTCGACAATGCTGGCTTCAGATTCTTGTTTAAGCATTCTGTCACGGAGTATTCCTTTACATGAGTTTAATGTTTTGTGCTCCGTGACAGAGACGTTAAGGTTGAAAAATTTGTTGATTTTGAGGAGGTTTTCTGTTTGGGATTTTCGATTAGTTTCAATAAGGAGAGTTCCGTTTTTCAATTTTTTAACATTTTTTGGTGTTCCAATTAAAGCTTCAATTTGTTTTTCAATGACAAAAGGTGAGAGTGTAGTTACGGCCTTTTCTTCGTTGCTCGAAACCACTAAAAATCTTGCAAAATTTTCATTTGCTTTAAAAGTGAATGTTGTCGGTTCCGGGTCGTCATCAGATAAGTCTAAGAAAGCTCTTTTTCTATTGTTGGATCCCATGGTTGAAATTTATGTTTCGATAGCTATGCGCCCCACCCTCCTTGGAGCCCTACAAGGGGACGTTTAATGGAAATGGATCTCCTATTTCCAACGCCAAGGCTACATGGCTATTATACTCGATGACAGAACCAGAGTCCTTCCGCTCCACTTCTGCTTTATGATTCCCAACTATGCACCCAGATTTCAATGAAAAAATGAGGAACAGTTGGGACCCATCCCCACCCATATTCTCTCCCTCACAGAAGTTTCTGTTGAATTTCCCCAGTACAAGCCCACCGATTGATCCATCAGCCGCCGCCCATCAAATAACACTCAAAGATAGAGGAATAAGAAAAAATTACACCCGGTTTGTACCATAAAGATACGTAAGAAAGAAAGAAGGAAGATAAGGACAAGCTGTGCGATTCTAGAGCTTGGCACGACTGAGCCGATTGATTCAGGCCGGATCTAGCCCAAACCCCTCTTCTATCTGAAATATGGGCCAAAATGATGTGTTGAAAAGCTGGAGATCCCTGGGCTTTTCTCAATCATCAGGATCCCTTCTTCCAGCATACGAGACGCCACTCACGGCAAACAAGTGGCTCCTGTTTCAACAAGGAATTTCATCCCCATTCACTACAGAAGGAAAGTGACCTGTATATTTTATTCCCTACAGACAAGGGAGGCCGAAAACGTTTGCTTAAATAAAAGCTTGGCTCTGAAAACAGGAGATCCTTTGCTAAATATGAGATCCACGATTATGGTAAGAAATTATTGAGGTGATAAATTTCAGAGAGTACAAATGATTTTATAGACTGATGAAGAAATAAGCTGTGTTAGATGATAACGTACACTTCAGAATTTAGTGATAAGTATCTGATTCTGTTAACTTTGGAATAACATGAAATAAATTTGAGGTAACATGAAACGACAAGTTACTTATCTAATAACGTATTTAAAATGCATCTTTCATTGATGTGCAGAGTGATGGAGCATGAAAAAGTGACACATACACAGTACAAACATATACAGATGAGGTTTCTTCTTTGTGGTGCGCGACCCACCAGCAATGATGATACACGTACAAATGCAGCGTGGTAGTAACATGAGATAGGAAAGGTTTAAAAGGATAGATCTCGCGAAGTTAATTGAAAAAAAATTGGTAAGATGCATTTGAATAAATTGAATTACAAAATAATACCGGTCGAACGGACGATTGTTCTGTATGTTGGAGGCTTTTACCCAACTGCCACAGAACCTGAAGGCAGCCACCTATTTCGAGGCACCGGGTGGTCTCGGCAATGGGACTGTTTTCGGTGGGGTCTTACCACTCTGCCACACTCCCGAAGGCAGCCGCCATATTTCTACCCCCCGGGCAGGCGCGGGGCCCGCTCATAGGGGCTTGAAGAAATATATGGGCTGCATGATGATTCCACGCAGAGCTGAATCCGGCCCGCACACTAGTACTGGTAAACCGCTTAGAGGATCTAAGCCTGTCCAGGAACCGTGGTGCGAGGCGGACCGTCCATGCTAATAAACCTTATTTGTTTCATTGGGCGACAGGGCTTGAGATGTCATTTCATCTCAGTGTCGGGTAAAAGTCCCACAAAATTGGAAGCAACATCTTCAAAATGACCTTTACAGTGTTGACGGGGACGTTAAACCTCAAATCAAACAAACAAAAAACCCTTCAAT
>OY757014.1:147285623-147349228 GCA_963580285.1 Lucinisca nassula
TATAAAGCGGGTTTTTTTTTTTTTTTTTTTTTTTGGGGGGGGGGTTATTTCACGGAATTGCTGACCTCATTCCCATAACTTTTACCACGCTCTGGACTAATTTAGCAGACGACAAAATATTGATATTTTTATTAATTTTCCCAGAAAAAAAGGATTTGACATTTTATGCTAATTGTCTCCTATGGAGAATAAACTAAAATCAAGAAAAACTATTTCAAAATGTCGTCTGCTGAAAAGAATACTCAGCATGAAGAGTGTTGAAAGTACCTATATCCAAAAGATGGCAAATTGAATATTCCACTCAATAATTTTGGCCTGGTCCATTTCCAATTTCAGGTGTGCCAGGCTTGTTTTATTTATTGTATATTTTACAACAATTCCTGTCGGCCCCCGCCCATCGGGGCTTGAAGAAATAGATGGTCTGCATGATGCTTCCACGCAGAGCTGAAACTGTTACATGTGGGTTTACGGCGTCCCGCAAACCCCCATGCTGACAAGACAACCGAGCGTGATCTCTGACAGGTGTACGGGCAGCTGTGGGGTAAGGCACAAGAAAGATGTTAAATGAATGACATGAATTATTTACAGTATCTACATACAACACTTACTAACACAAAACATCACAATTTGTTGCTTCTGTAGCCAACTCACGACGTCCGCTCCGAAGGCAAAACACTGTTCTGTGCTCGGAACGGGTGACGTGAATACCTACAGAAGCAAACAACAAAACAACAACAAAAACAAAAAAAGAAACAACACAAGACGCGACTGGCCAGTTTATAACTTAGGGTGAATCCCCCACTCGCGTGACACTTCCTCTCGCGAACTAGTAAAACTAGTCTATCAACATAGTTGATAATCCTAGGATTAGCGATCACGTTTGCTGATCAGACGTTTAGTGATCGTCCAAATAAGGTAAGTTGACCTCTTTCATGATCACATTTGTTTACAACGAACAATGATTTAGAAGAATCTGCTTCTATCCTGGTAAGCGCTGATTACGGCGGTCTGTCCGCCCTTGCTGGACCCTAACGCCTAGCGTCGTACCAGTACCTGCTGCTATGAAGCAGGGAGCAGCAGGTCACACATTGTTATGCCTGCAAATTACGATAACGGGACTAGAAACGAGTCACAAAACATACATGCTATATCATGATTCCCCTCCCGGAGAAGTAAGAATATGTTCATGCATACACCGCTATTGCGCATGCGCCGACCAGACATACAGGCTGATTAGTGCATGCGACAAATAACCGTACAGCAGAACTCAACTCGACTGTGCATCAAATTATCGGCACCCAGCGCTTGACACAATAATACTCAAAGTTCATGTTTCCTTACTGAGCACTACAGAAATCAATCAATGCTCACTACTACTGAGCATAATACTCATCAAATTTGTGCTCACTATATTATCACAAGTAAGAGGCAATTGAACAGACCACGCCTTTGCGCTACCTGGTCAGCTGCCAATTACGGGAAACACAACAATCTCTATTTCATATCCTTCTCCGCGACACGGCTCACAAATATAGCTATTCACAAATTCAATACATTAATAACAGATAGAAACTACAACAGAAGATTTTCATCTATAATCCACACATTTGTTAGTGTCTCATATGGGCCAACACTGTTTGCCGTAAATTCTCTCTATTTGGTAGGCACCCCGTCACAACCGTCCTCGCGACGCCGATGACGCAGCTGACGTCATCCCCGCCGCTCAGGCCGTTATGACGTGTGGCGACCAAATACTCCCACTTATCATCATCACGTTCTTTATATGTACATACATGCACAAACTGAGTTATCAGACAAAAACGGCATCATTACAAAATGAACTCGTAATTCTTCTTGAACAAAATTATTTCTAATCAACGTGAACATGCTTGTAAAATAAAATTCATTACGGTTCATCATCACGGATAACCCAACAGGCTCTTGTAAGAGTTTGCCCTGATGATGAAGATGTGGTTAAACCCGTCTTAAGTTTACGTCCCCTCTACACCTAATATCATATTGGGACGGAACCACGGTTTTCCAACCACAGCTAGTCAAAAGTCATGGATCAAACAAGTGACCCGGCGTTTATTAATTACATTCTACAAAAGGGGTCTAAAGCCTAAATGAATCCAGAATGAGCGGGTGTCCCAACTTTACGTCTCACCAACATCTAGGGTCAGCATGAGACAGGACCTCACTTAGAAAGACTCATTCTACTACTGGAGAAGCCTGGGATCAATTCTGCGACGTCTAGCTGGCAAAGCTAGTAGCCTAATCACTACAGGCCACAACAGTGAACTCAGAATAGGCTTCAGAAAGTTGGGGTATACTAGAAGTAAACCCCTCCAAAACCTACAAGCATGTTCATACAAAAATAATACTAAACATAGATTAAACATACCTTTCAATATACTTTCTATTTCCCCGTCACAATGTTGTGTTTACTCTTTACAACTTGACCTGCTGCTAAAGTGTCCGCTTTTTTCAGGGTTTATATATCTATGAATACTACCGGAAAATCATGCCTACTCGTATTACCTTGCTTTGTTCGTGGGGAAGTGGAGATACCGGCCACAAACAAAGCCATATAGCAAAATCGAGTAGATAATGGATTTGCGTTCAAATAGTATATTTCCCATAGGAAAAATTGATGAAACGACCCTATAATCAATGACATGACTCCTGTCAAAACGAACACCCACACAACACGTGACGGGAATAAAAATCATATATGGCACAATTTGGCGGTTGGCGATTTTTAGGCAAATTCTATAGGACTCGGCCTTTTAGCGGCCCCCTGTATTGTAAAAACAGCTCTCTATAAACCACTCATGCATACATCGTATGATATGTGCATGAGTTGTTCATGGAGCCGCATAGTTTGCGTACCATATTTCACCTAAAATATTTCACTCACACCGCCCTACCATATATCTACTAAAATAATTTAGATGTGCATAAGCACCAGAGAGGTTTCCTATTCCATCTCGTAACAGAAACCGACCCGCACACGAGTACTGGTAAACTGCTTAGAGGATCTAGGCAAAGCGGTGCGAGTCGGCCCGTCAATGCTTAAAAGCCTATTGGTTTCTTTGGGCGGCAGGGCTTGAGATGTCATTTCATCTCAATGTCGGATACAAGTCCCACAAAATCGGAAGCGATGTCTCTAAAATGACCTTTACAGTGTTGACGGGAACGTTAAACCTCAAATCGAACAAACAAACAAACTAACAATATGACCTGTGCACAAAATTCCTGTAGAAGCCTCCGTGCAATGCAGCCCAAGGTCGGAAGCCGCGTTTTGTGGTTTCTTATCTGGCGCTGCAACGTTTGCTCATGTTTTTTTGGGGCGCTATGAATATATGTTAACTTATGATAAGGAGTTGCTCCTGTTGAAAGTTATACAATTGTAAGGGAGATTGCTCTCACTTTTAGTGTGTGTTAACCCATTGCATGCGGGAAACCCCTAAAGGGGTACCTTGTCAAACAGTACAGGCCCAGATCAGACGCCGCAGAACGCGGCGTCTGATCAGGGCTGTACTATTTGCTAACTAAATTTTCCTTCTAAAATAGAATAAAAACGAAAAAAAAAAAAAATGGACTTGTCCAACATATAGCGATGGACATATATGCAATAGGGCTTATCCGGAAAATGTCAACTTCATAATTTGTTTATATAGGTCTTTGAAATTTCATACATTTTGTGTCCTCCATAAAACTAAAAAATATTGAAAATTTGAAGTTGATATCCCCAATACTTCCAGAGTTACAGCCATTCAAAAATATAAAGAACAAATAGCAAAATGCGTATCTTGTACCTAGGTGGGTACAGATGAGCAATTTTATCATACTTGATTCCAAAGGGGCACTGTATTACAAACTGCATAACATTACTATTTCTTATCTAAATTTGTTGATATTTGGCAGACACTTGCTTATATAATATACCTTTGCAATTATGATCTTACATCTGTAAGTTTGTTGTTGTTTATGAAAATATTAATATTTTTCTCTCTCATGACCATATTTGGAATTATCCAAATTTAAATTGTCATTTCTCCAAAACCCATGGAGATATTTTATTCTAATTTTCAGGATTTTATAAACGTGTTGGTAGCTTTTAAGTGATGTTACACTGAAAGCCTAATTTCTACAGGTTACAAAATTTGCATTTTCCGGAGTAGGCCTATTGGGTTAAAGGAAGACATTTGCTAAATGCTGATACATATACAAAATCAAAGTACTGCGAGTACTGGTGGGTCGATTGTCTCCGAGTGTAGGCTAGGAAAATAGTTCTGAACTGAGACTTAAATTCTTTCGTTAAAGCCTTAAATTCCTGTATTTTAAGCGAACAGTGTAGACCCCGATCAAGCGCCGCATCACCAAACAGTGTAGATAACGATCAGACGCCGCGTTACATCTGATCTGGGTCTACACTGTTTACCAATCACCCAGTATAGGAGCCATGTCAAAAGTGTTTGAGTTTTACGTCCCACCAACAGCTAAGTTAATACGGAGACGGGACCTTGGTTTAAAAACTCATCCGAAAGTCTGGAGAAGCCCGGGATCGATCCGGCGATCTCTTGTTTACAAGGCGAGTAGCGTAACCACTACACCACGGATGCTTCTATGTGAAGTGTACAATATATTTGTATAGGCGTGTTTTCGTAATGCGCGGTTAAGCTACTTGCCTCATAAAACAGGGGCGTTTGGTCCTTGGTGCCGGGTGTCTCCAGACTTACAGATGAGTCTTTACACCGGTGTCTCGTCTCCATATCTTCACGTTGGCAAGTCCGTGAAATAAAGACCCCCTAAAACCACACTTTATATAGAGAAAACCGGGGTGTACGGGGGTAATAATTATTTTCCTCATTTCTGCTCCAAGACATAGGTTGTAGGTACTCGTTAGAACCGCCTCAATCAAGCGGTTCTAACGAGCACCCAAAATATATGTTTGGAGTATAAAAAAGAAAAACAACACAAATTTTCATATGAAAATTTACCTTTTTTGAGGTTTGAAAAAATGCACTATATCACACGGATGTGTTATCGGAATGTTACCCAACGTGTTTGCAGGGATGAGAAACACACACGCACGCACACATACGCACGCAGGCGCACACACTAAATAGCCGCCCTTTTGAAAATGGCGACTTATTAACAAGTGCATCTATTCACCTGAAGGGGAATGGGAACATCTGACAGATATTTCCGCCATTTTCAAAGGAAGACAACTTTCGGGACTTCCTGTTCGCTATTCTATAGGCCCAGTCTTGCTGAAAAAGGGGTCTACTCTTAAAGGAAAGAATTTGCTCCTCAGGAGCAAATTCCTACTCTTAAAGGAAAGAATTTGCTCCTCAGGAGCAAATTCTTTTCTTTAAGAGTTCACCCCTATTGACATGGGAGACAAAAATATATTTGAAGGAGTTGCCTCCCCTGAAGGTGTACCTATTCCCCTTAAGTGGGCGTAACAAGTGTAGACCATACTTTGGTTAATCCATATGTAACAGTTCGAATTTTCCACTTAATACGTTTGGACAGGTCCATTCCAAGATTTAGGAGTGCCTTTATCATAATTTTCGAAACTTTGCAAAAGCATCCTAGTCTAAGCAAACAGAGTAGACCTGATCAGACGGCGTCTGGTCAGGCCTCAATTGTTTGCCAATGTCCCATTTTCGGGGAGGCTAGGCATTTATGGGCTAAAAAGGATATCAGAGCTGTCTGGGGTCAAATCTGTATTTCAGTTTTTCCCATTTGTCACCTAACTGTTAGGCTCACTTGAGAACATAATGAGTATGTACAGGCAAATAGGGGTCTCAAATTTTCATATCTCACGCAAAGAAGTCGTTATGTGGTCAAATGTCAAAACTGAAAGACGACTTAGGTTCGTTCTTACGATTCTGTTGTAAGTGCCCTGCACCGAAAGAAATGCCACCTTTCGCCATGGACCAACGAAGAAACAGACTTTCCACGAACACAACAATGCAGTCCAGTCATCTTCAGTATTCCCTTTTAATGTCAAAAACGTTCGGGCTTCGGTCTTGGAAATACCGCAGTTACTCATCAAAGAGAAGAGATGATGAAAGTTTCCTCACAGTGAGACTCAGCTGAGTTCATTTGGTTCAACCAATCACCAGCGAACCAAATTAATTGCTTTTTTTGGGGGGGTAAAGTTTTGATATTCGGCATATAATCGTAATATTAGACTGACGGAAATTGTGTTTTACAGCGCATTAAACGACCAGGTTCATGATCCAACGAAAAAAATGAAATAAAAAAAATGTACATGTAGGTGCCAAGGATCAAACAATTGAAAGGCATTTAAGAAATGAAATTTATTTTTCTGCAGTTCATGGAAGTATGAACGCAGTGGGTCGCGTGCAGAGTAAATGAACCCCGAAGGGGTTCATGTAAACTTTGCTAGCGACCAACTGCCTTTCATACTTTCATGAAAAGCAGAAAAATTAAGTTTATTTTTTATATTTACATTATTTGCCCCTCACCGTTGGCGAAAAAATGCTTGTAAGGCAAACTTTTAAAGCTGAAAAAACATTTACACGCTGTTTTTCTACAAAGAGCGGAGCAGCGTTGACGTCATCAACGCCCGTAGAGAACAATGGTTTAGAATTACGTCACATAACGTCATTGAAAAGCACGTGATTCGATGCGTTCATGGAAGTATGAACGCAATTGTTTTCTATAGGTTTACATCAGACTTTGCACTGGAAATGTAAATATACATATAACAAGGCTGGCCGGTAGTGCGCGCCACTTTCTCACCTGATCTTCCCGTGTGCATGCAAAAAGATAAAAACACGCCTTTACAAATACCATATCACCTTTATTGTCGAAAAAAAATTAAAATGAAATATTGTGATATTTTTCTTATTTCTGCTCTAAAATATAGATTGTGGGTACTCGTTAGAACCGTCTCGATTAGGTGGTTCTAACGAGTACCCACAATCTATATTATAGAGCAGAAATAAGAAAAATAAGGTTTACCGCTGTAAACCCCAGTTTAACTATATAAACGGGGTGGGGGGTACAAGGGGGACAAAATTATATAGAGGTGTTGTCGTGGTGCAACAGGATTTTAAGACGTTGAACCTCGGGAAACACGCCCTATTGCGATGAAAATAATTTTATACCGCAATCAGGGGTTCTAGTAACCAAATAAAGGGGGGTGAATAACTGCACCCTATAATCGGTAGTGACCTACATGTATAATACCTTCTACTGACCTATAATACGTCCAGTGACCGTTTATAGACTGGACCTACTTTTCAGGTCACTTATTTACAAGTGTAAACAATAACATGCAACCTGTTGTACATGGGAAAACAACGAAACTGCAAGTTAAAAATTTTGGAATATTTATTTCAACAGATTTTTAGAAATTTCAGCTAAATTTTTACCTTTCCTGGTTTGAATGGCCCGTTGGAATAACTGCGCACTGCGACTGCAGTTGAGTCTCAACCTCGAAAATAATTTCTAAAGCTAAAATAAACTACTTATTTGCAGATTTTCATACAGTATGTAAAGCGCTGAGAAATTTTTATCCGAGCGTCCATGTTTTTTCCTACGTCTTTGGTGCGCGGTGACGTCAGAAACTTTGCACCCGTTGACGTCACTTTATATACTACGTGTGCGCGCCATGGCACTGCATGTCGTTTAACATGCCCCACTGTCTGCTGTCTTTTTGCTTAAATTTGCTAAATTCTTGTGAAACCCCTTGATTTTTTAATTGCGGAATAAACTAAATACATGATTGACACGACCCATGTATTTGTCCGAACTAAAACATGTACCACAATCTTAATCTTGGAATCTTGGAATAGAAGTGAAAAACTAATTTCTTTCCCGCAGAACGCTGCGTCTGATCAGGGCTTACACTGTTTGCAAAAAGTTAAGCCATTTCCCGAATAAACTTTGAAGAAAACACAACCTGGCACGGCCCCTTAATTTCGAAATGGACTCCTGCCATATATAAGGAGAAAGATTCCATTTGGTACAAAAAGGGCTAAATAAAGTGATGTTCAGAAGGGAGTTAGTAACATGCTTCTTGTGAGCTAGAATTCCATTCATGCGGACTAAAAAAAAAATATCTAACCCACGACAGAACCAAGGGCGAGGATTATGGTCATGTAAAATCGATGCCCCTCCCCCCCCCCCCCCCCCCACCCCCCACCCCCATCCCCACACACACCCGAGAAATACGTTTTGCTGACCGTTCCAAGGTGGTTCGTCTGTCGCGGGGTTCCTCTGTCGCGGTTTACTATTGTTATAGTTTGTCTTTGCATGTATGTATTACTTAAATAGAGGATCTCACATGAGTGCTCATGTATTATTGAATTTATCAAACGAGTTGAGGAAAAGGGATAAAATGCGAGGCTTTGCCGAGCATTTTATCCCTTTTCCTCAACGAGTTTAATAGATTTAATACTACATGAGCACGAATGCAAGATTCTATTTATCATATGACATTTAAAACGCATTTTATTCACGATTGTTTACAAAAATGTCAATATTGCGCCATTAGTAAACGCGACGTCGTAAAGGACGACGTACATGTAATGTTACGGGACGGGACGTATATAGCTAATTTGCATATTTAATCCACTAGTGGATTATCGAAAATATTACATGGCGTTATTACACTCTCAGACGGGACGTCATATGATAAATCTTTTTTATCATATGACGTCGCGTCTGATAGTGTAATAACGCCATGTATTATTTTCGATAATCCACTAGTGGATTAAATATGCAAATTAGCTAGATACGTCCCGTAACGTTTCATGCACGACGTCCTTAACGACGCCGCGTTTACTAATGGCGGAATTTGATATTTTTGTAAACAATCGTGAATAAAATGCGTTTTTAATGTCATGTGATAAATAGAATCTTGCATTTGTGCTTATGTACTATTGAATTTAATAAACTCGTTGAGGAAAAGGGATAAAATGCTCGGCAAAGCCTCGCATTTTATCCCTTTTCCTCAACTCGTTTAATAAATTCAATAATACATGAACACTCATGTAAGATCCTCTATATCTGAATACATGTAGCCGTTTTGCCTTTTTATGGGAAAATAACCCGTTTTGGCGACCGCTTATGCTGTTTTCATTAGGGTCTAGTTATTTCATGTTCGTGTTTCTTTGCCTTTGATGTCTCTGATGGAAAGAAGCCTCCGTGGTGTAGTGGTTACGCTACTCGCCTTGTAAACCAGGGATCGCAGGATCGATCCCGGGCTTCTCCAGACTTTCGGATGAGTCTTTAAACCGAGGTTCCGTCTCCGTATGACCTTAGCTGTTGGTGGGACGTAAAACTCAAACACTCACTCACTCTCTGATGGAAAGTGTTGGGTAGTTGTTTTGATTCCTGGTCATTGCTACAGTATATAATTGCAACACGCAACACTATGACCTTGTCCGGAACAGTCCTTCGTGGGCACACACTGTCCGTGTTGGGGACATTGCATTTCTGTTGAATAGTTGGCGTGTCATACTAAGTTATTTATAAGACTTTCAAGGGGCGTAACAAATCAAAACAAACAAAAAGATCAACACTCTGCATATTTTGCAATAGTTTGGTTAATCACTTTAATTTTGATTAAAGGATTTCAATTAAAAAATACATAAAAATATGCCTAACATAAAGTTTTATGAATCTATTCCAGTTTGTATTGGTGACAAAATATTTGCTGGTAATAAACCTTTTCATAGTTGAAATTATTTTGATACTAATAATAAGTTGCGGTCCTCCGCGAAAGAAGTCACCTAACTCCCAATCGGCTAGCTGATAACTGTCAAGCATACAGGAGTCAGCATATTGGCAGCCTAGGGAAAAGACCTACAACTAATCCCAGCTGGCGAACTGGGGGTAGTCCCTATGAAGAAGAAGAACGTTTAATTCGAAGGGATGTTTTTTATTGTATCGTGATCCCAAATGAATAGCAAAGGAGTCAGTAAAATGTCCATTTAAAGAAGCATTTAACCCAGCTAATTAAGAATCAATTAGTCCTTACAAAAGAAACATTCTGACTAAAAGACAAAAATTATTCTATTGTGGAAGCAGGCTACAAACCGCATACAAATCCATGCACTTTCCACTTGTCTGGAGCAAAATAATCCGTAAACAAAATTTGCCGCATGACGTTAAATTAAACTGGAAATTTCTTCTGACGTAACGTCAACTTTCAACGTCATTTTCCACGTTTTACGCTGATACTCGTAACCGCTGATACTCGTTTTCAGCATTTCTTTTACGGCTACTGATGAGGCCTTGATGGCCGAAACAAGCTTGTCTGGCCCAAACAACAAATGGATTCTGCTATTTTCGTTTTTGAATGCGTTCATGGTTCTCAAAGGGCATCCCTTTTAGCCTTATTTAATACACATGATTTAAAGCAAACTAGACATTTGAACAATTTCCTGCAATTGTTTTTAGCGATTAATGGATTCTATACATGGACTCCTTTAATAGATTGTTCCCAGCAAGGACAATTTATATAGGTATGTTTAATAGACTGTTCCCACCAAAGACACTTTCTGTAGGTATGTTTTATAGACTGTTCCAAGCACAGACACTTCTGTAGGTATGTTTATAGACTGTTCCCAGCCCGGACAATTATATAGGTATGTTAAATAGACTGTTCCCACCAAGGACACTTTTCGTAGTTATGGTTAGTAGACATTTTCCAGCACGGACACTGTCTAAAGCTTTCATTAAAAGACTGGTCCCAGCATGGACACTTTCTGTAGGTATATTTAAAAGACTGTTCCCACCACGGACACTTTCTGTAGTACGCTTCATAGTCTGTTCCCAGCACGGACACTTTCTGAAGCTATGTTTAATAGACTGTTCCCATCAAGGACACTTTCTGTAGGTATGTTTGATAGATTGTTCCCAGCACGGACATTTCTGTAGATATGGTTAATAGACTGTTCACACCAAGGACACTTTCTGAAGGTATTTTAATAGATTGTTTGCAGCACGGATACTTCTGTTGGTATGTTTAATAGAATGTTTCCAACAAGGACACTTTCTATACGTATGTTTAATAAGAAGTTCCCACCAAGCACACTTTCTATAGCTATGTTTAATAGACTGTTCCAAGCAGGGACACTTACTGTTGCTATGTTTAATAGACTATTCTCACCAAGGACACTTTCTGTAGTTATGTTTAATAGAATGTTCCCACCAATGACACTTTCTGTAGCCATTTATAACAGATTGTTCCCACCAAGGACACTTCATGTAGCTATGTTTAATAGACTGTTCCCAGCATGGACACTTTTTGTAGCTATGTTTAATAGGCTGTTTCCAGCACGGACACTTCTGTATATATGTTTAATAGACTGTTTCCAACAAGGACTCTTTCTATACGTATGTTTAATAAACTGTTCCCACCAAGGACACTTTCTGTAGCTATGTTTAATAGAATGTCCCCACCAAGGACACTTTCTGTAGCCGTTTTTAACAGACTGTTCCCACCAAGGACACTTCATGTAGCTATGTTTAATAGACTGTTCCCAGCATGGACACTTTTTGTAGGTATGTTTAATAGGCTGTTTCCAGCACGGACACTTCTGTACATATGTTTAATAGACTGTTTCCAACAAGGACTCTTTCTATACGTATGTTTAATAAACTGTTCCCACCAAGGACACTTCTGCAGCTATGTTTAATAGAATGTCCCCACCAAGGACACTTTATGAAGCCGTTTTTAACAGACTGTTCCCACCAAGGACACTTCATGTAGCTATGTTTAATAGAATGTTCCCAGCATGGACACTTTTTGTAGCTATGTTTAATAGAATGTTCCCACCAAGGACACTTTCTGTAGCCATTTTTAACTGACTGTTCCAACCAAGGACACTTCATGTAGCTATGTTTAATAAACTGTTCCCAGCATGGAAACTTTTTGTAGCTATGTTTAATAGGCTGTTTCCAGCACTGACACTTCTGTATATATGTTTAATAGACTGTTTCAAACAAGGACTCTTTCTATACGTATGTTTAATAAACTGTTCCCACCAAGGACACTTTCTGTAGCTATGTTTAATAGAATGTCCCCACCAAGGACACTTTCTGTAGCCGTTTTTAACAGACTGTTCCCACCAAGGACATTTCATGTAGCTATGTTTAAAAGACTGCTCCCAGCATGGACACTTTTTGTAGCTATGTTTAATAGAATGTTCCCACCAAGGACACTTTCTGAAGCCATTTTTAACACATTGTTCCCACCAAGGACACTTCATGTAGCTATGTTTAATAGACTGTTCCCAGCATGGACACTTTTTGTAGCTATGTTAAATAGGCTGTTTCCAGCACGGACACTTCTGTGTATATGTTTAATAGACTGTTTCCAACAAGGACTCTTTCTATACGTATGTTTAATAAACTGTTCCCACCAATGACACTTTCTGTAGCTATGTTTAATAGAATGTCCCCACCAAGGACACTTTCTGTAGCCGTTTTTAACAGACTGTTCCCACCAAGGACACTTCATGTAGCTATGTTTAATAGACTGTTCCCAGCATGGACACTTTTTGTAGCTATGTTTAATAGGCTGTTTCCAGCACGGACACTTCTGTATATATGTTTAATAGTCTGTTTCAAACAAGGACTCTTTCTATACGTATGTTTAATAAACTGTTCCCACCAAGGACATTTTCTGTAGCTATGTTTAATAGAATGTCCCCACCAAGGACACTTTCTGTAGCCGTTTTTAACAGACTGTTCCCACCAAGGACACTTCATGTAGCTATGTTTAATAGAATGTTCCCAGCATGGACACTTTTTGTAGCTATGTTTAATAGAATGTTCCCACCAAGGACACTTTCTGTAGCCATTTTTAACAGACTGTTCCCACCAAAGACACTTCATGTAGCTATGTTTAATAGACTGTTCCCAGCATGGACACATTTTGTAGCTATGTTTAATAGGCTGTTTCCAGTACGGACACTTCTGTATATATGTTTAATAGACTGTTTCCAACAAGGACTCTTTCTATACGTATGTTTAATAAACTGTTCCCACCAAGGACACTTTCTGTAGCTATGTTTAATAGAATGTCCCCACCAAGGACACTTTCTGTAGCCGTTTTTAACGGACTGTTCCCACCAAGGACACTTCATGTAGCTATGTTTAATAGACTGTTCCCAGCATGGACACTTTTTGTAGCTATGTTTAATAGGCTGTTTCCAGCACGGACACTTCTGTATATATGTTAAATAGAATGTTTCCAACAAGGACTCTTTCTATACGTATGTTTAATAAACTGTTCCCACCAAGGACACTTTCTGTAGCTATGTTTAATAGAATGTCCCCACCAAGGACACTTTCTGTAGCCGTTTTTAACAGACTGTTCCCACAAAGGACACTTTCTGTAGCTATGTTTAATAGACTGTTCCCAGCATGGACACTTTTTGTAGCTATGTTTAATAGGCTCTTTCCAGCACGGACACTTCTGTATATATGTTTAATAGACTGTTTCCAACAAGGACTCTTTCTATACGTATGTTGAATAAACTGTTCCCACCAAGGACACTTTCTGTAGCTATGTTTAATAGAATGTCCCCACCAAGGACACTTTCTGTAGCCGTTTTTAACAGACTGTTCCCACCAAGGATACTTCATGTAGCTATGTTTAATAGACTGTTCCCAGCATGGACACTTTTTGTAGCTATGTTTAATAGGCTGTTTCAAGCACGGACACTTCTGTATATATGTTTAATAGACTGTTTCCAACAAGGACTCTTTCTATACGTATGTTTAATAAACTGTTCCCACCAAGGACACTCTCTGTAGCTATGTTTAATAGAATGTCCCCACCATGGACACTTTCTGTAGCCGTTTTTAACAGACTGATCCCACAAAGGACACTGCATGTAGTTATGTTTAATAGAATGTTCCCAGCATGGACACTTTTTGTAGCTATGTTTAATAGGCTGTTTCCAGCACGGACACTTCTGTATGTATGTTTAATAGACTGTTTCCAACAAGGACTCTATCTATACGTATGTTTAATAAACTGTCCCCACCAAGGACACTTTCTGTAGCCGTTTTTAACAGACTGTTCCCACAAAGGACACTTCATGTAGCTATGTTTAATAGACTGTTCCCAGCATGGACACTTTTTGTAGCTATGTTTAATAGGCTGTTTCCAGCACGGACACTTCTGTATATATGTTCAATAGACTGTTTCCAACAAGGACTCTTTCTATACGTATGTTTAATAAATTGTTCCCACCAAGGACACTTTCTGTAGCTATGTTTAATAGAATGTCCCCACCAAGGACACTTTCTGTAGCCGTTTTTAACAGACTGTTCCCACCAAGGACACTTCATGTAGCTATGTTTAATAGAATGTTCCCAGCATGGACACTTTTTGTAGCTACGTTTAATAGAATGTTCCAACCAAGGACACTTTCTGTAGCCATTTTTAACAGACTGTTCCCACCAAAAACACTTCATGTAGCTATGTTTAATAGACTGTTCCCAGCATGGACACTTTTTGTAGCTATGTTTAATAGGCTGTTTCCAGTACGGACACTTCTGTATATATGTTTAATAGACTGTTTCCAACAAGGACTCTTTCTATACGTATGTTTAATAAACTGTTCCCACCAAGGACACTTTCTGTAGCTATGTTTAATAGGATGTCCCCACCAAGGACTCTTTCTGTAGCCGTTTTTAACAGACTGTTTCCACCAAGGACACTTCATGTAGCTTTGTTTAATAGACTGTTCGCAGCATGGACACCTTTTGTAGCTATGTTTAATAGGCTGTTTCCAGCTAGGACACTTCTGTATATATGTATAATAGACTATTTCCAACACGGACTCTTTCTATACGTATGTTAAATAAACTGTTCCCACCAAGGACACTTTCTGTAGCTATGTTTAATAGAATGTCCCCACCAAGGACACTTTTTGTAGCCATGTTTAATAGACTGTTGGCACCAAGGACACTTTCTGTAATTATGTTTAATAGACTGTTCCCGACAAGGATACTTTCTGTAGCTATGAATATTAGTCTCTTCGCAGCACGGACACTTCTGAAGGTATGTTCAATAGACGGACGAACACTCCTGTAGGTATGTTTAATAGACTGTTCCCACCAAGGACACTGTCTGAACCTATGTCAGGTAGACTGTTCCCATCACGGAAACTCACTGGAGCTATGATTTATAGACTGTTCCCATCACGTACACTTCTGTAGGTATGTTTAATAGACTGTTCCCAGCACGGACGGTTTCTGAAGCTATGTTCAATACACTGTTCCCACCAAAGACACTTGTTTCATATGTCGGGGGCTGGCAAAACGTATATGTGACGGGACAACACGAGGGAACCTCGAATCTATGTCCACTTGTGGGGCACTAACGCAAAGGAAATTCTAAGATACTTAGAATCCTTTACAATATTTATATGGAATAAGTCTAATATTTATAAACAACACGGGTTACATAATTTTACAAAGACAAACTTAAAGGGACAGTTGACTCGCAATCTATTCCACTTAAGTTAAGACAGAATGAAAATTAGTCTGGGCCCAATTAAATTTCTGTCTTAATACAAGTGGAATACACTTGAATCACACTTGAATTACACATGAAGTACACACACTCATTCACACCCTCAAATACTTCACATAATGTTCTTTCTCCTTTCCTGTTGATGATAAGGACCTGATGAGTGTTTATGGCACCATAATGTTTTATATAAACTTTATATTAACCAGTATATTCACAGTAATGACCGTTTCACCAACCAGTTTTTGCCTCTGTGTTATACCGTGGCGATTACATCTATAGCTGCTCACCGCCGAATAAAATGTAGTAACAGGGGTGGGGGACACATAAACCCCTTTACATCATTCTATACTCATCATCCATATCATCACTGCCTCATATCACTGATGCCTCGTATCACCGTTGTCTTATATCAACGATGCCTCATATTAACGATGCTTTATATCAACAATGCCTCATATCAATGATTGACGTCAGGTGAGCGATTCAGGCTGCAATGTTGATATTCTATAAGTGTAACTGCAATGTCTCCAACACGGACAGTGGGCGCCCACGAAGGACTGTTCCGGACAAGGTCATAGTGTTGCGTGTTGCAATTATATACTGTAGCCTGTATTACGTGCTATTCGACGTTTAACATTGACAGAGTGCAAATGCCATTTGTAGTTTTGCTTTTTTGTGCTTCATGTTAGCACGTATTGACATGAAGTTGTAAAACAATAAAACAACGGGCTAAATCCCGCCCACAATATCGCAACATTTTCTGACTCCGAGAGAACGCATTGTTTGAAGAAAGGATAGGCATGCCCTCTGCCAGGCTGATCAGGCTCGGAAGAGCCCAGAAGGACTTAAGGTCCGTGTCAATGAATGCGTCTTAAGGAACAGGAGAATATATGATTTAAGGTTGAGGATCCGAACGGTTTCTTATATAAGGACTTTCATGAAAAGAGGGGTGGGTCATGCCCCAGGGGACCCCGGTGTATCCAAGGTCAATGTCGTTAAATGCATCTTACCATAAGAAACAAGAATACATTGTTTATGGGTGGGGATCATAAGCAGTTTCCGAGTTATTGCACATTTTATGAAATGAAGGGGTAGGACATGCCCACGGGTGACCCATTGGGAACCAAGATCTATGTCAGTATATGTGGTTTATCATAAGGAACAAGAATATAATATAGTCTATAGGGTGTTCCATTAATTCTGTCACTGTTTCGTGACCATACTGCACTAAAAGAGTAAGGGGTGCAATAAAAAACAACAAGAGGACCATTATGGTCCTGTATCGCTAACCTGAGTACAAGTCTGTTCAACACTTCCTCAGAATAAACAATTTGAAGTTTTCCACAATTGGCCATTATGACCTACATAGTGGAACCAGGTGAACGAATCTGAACAAGGTCGATGTCAGGATGTATCTGACCGAGTGTGATCAAAATCCATGAGAAAAATCCGTTTGAGAATTTCCACCATGTCAGCCATAATATAACCTGCTTATGAACTGGAGCAGAAACATTTGAACAAATCTGAGAAAGATCAATGTCAGGATGCTAATGACCAAGTTTGATCAAATTCCAATCAAAGGTTCATGAGAAGTTGTTTGAAGTTTTTTATGATGTCAGCCATTTTGACCTACTTATGCACTGGATAAATTTGCATAAATTTGAGACTGGTCCATAATTATATGGATGCTTCTGACCAAGTTTCATCAAATTCTGTTTATCTGTTCATGAGAAAAAGCCATTTTATTTTTTTCAAGATGACAGCCATTTTGACCTACTTATGCAGTAAAGTGAACCATTTGCATAAATTTGAGACTGGTCCAAATAAGGATGCTTCTGACCAAGTTTGATCTGTTCATGAGAAAAAGCCATGTAAAGTTATTTCAAGATGGCGGCCATAATGACCTACTTATTCATTGGAGAGGGCTCATTTGAATAAAACTGAGAAAGGTTGATGCCAGGATGCTTCAGCTCAAGTTTGGACATTAGTTTTTGAAGAGCTGTTGTTTGAACAAAATACACTTCGTAAATACAAACTATGTCACTGTGACCTAATTTCGCTACAGATTTGGATGATATGAATAATGTTGAGAACCAAGGTCCCAACGATGTCTCATACCAATTTTGAGTCAACTATACCAAGCTTTTTCGGATACTAAGTCAATTTAGTTGTTTTGCTATTTTTAGCTCACTGAGACGAAGTCTCAGTGTAGCTATTGTGATCACTTTTTGTCTGTCCGCCCGTCCGTCCGTCGTCCGTAAACACTTGTTCAAACGACTTCTTCTCCGAAACCACTGCACCTACGACTCTCAAAATTTATATGCAGCATGATCAGACTCGAGACTTACAAGTTTGCGAAAATTATCCGGTTCGACAATCCAAGATGGCCGCCGTTACTAAAAATAGCAAAAACAACTAAATCGACTTTTCTCTAGAACCGCATGGTATAATTGGCTGATTTTTGGTATTGAGCTTCGATGGGCACTAGGTTCTCAAATTTATATACAAAAACTCTGTTTTTAGGTCACGGTGACCTACTTTATATTTACGACATATATTTTGTTCAAATGGCATCTCCTCGAAAACCAATGCCCAGATTTTGACCAAACTTGATCTGAAGCATTCTGATATCAGCATTTCTCAGATTTGTTCAAATGGTTCCGCCTCGATGCATAAGTAGGTCATAATGGAAAAACTTCAAACTGCTAATTCTCGTGAACTGGTGAAAGGGATTTGATCAGACATGGTCAGAAGCATCCATGCATCAACCAGTATTAGATATATTCAAATGGTTCCACTCCGATGCATAAGTAGGTCAAAATGGTCAATATCGGGAAAACTTCAAACCGCTGATTCTCGTGAATGGATTAACAGA
Source organism: Lucinisca nassula (assembly GCA_963580285.1). Lineage (NCBI taxonomy): Eukaryota > Metazoa > Mollusca > Bivalvia > Lucinida > Lucinidae > Lucinisca > Lucinisca nassula. Next base: position 147,304,046 of record OY757014.1, read on the forward strand.
ATTTGATTAAACATGGTCAGAAGCATCCTTACATCAACCTGTATCAGATTTATTCGAATGGTTCCACTCCGATGCATAAGTAGGTCATAATGGCGGACATCGTGAAAAACATCAAATTGCTGATTCTCATTAATGGCTGAACGGAATTTGATCAAACTTGGTCAGAAAGATCCTTACATCAACCTGTATCAGATTTATTCAAATGGTTCCACTCAAATGCATAACTAGGTGATAATGGCCGACATCATGAAAAATTTTTAACTGCTGATTCTCTTTAATGGATGAACAGAATTGGATCAAACTTGGAACCGTCTATTAAACATACCTACAGCAGTCTCCGTCGTAGGAAGAGAAAGTGTCCTTGTCGGGAACAGTCTATTAAACATAACTACAGAAAGTGCCCTTGGTGGGAACAGTCTATTAAACAGACCTAAAGAAGTGTCCGTGCTGGGAACAGTCTATAAAGCATACCTAAAGAAGTGTCCTTGGTGGGAACAGTCCATTAAAAATACCTAAAGAAGAGTCCGTGTACGGAACAGTCTATTAAACATAACTACAGAAAGTGTCCTTGGTGGGAACAGTCTATTAAACATACCTAAAGAAGTATCCGTGCTGGGAGCAGTCTATTAAACATAACTACAGAAAGTGCCCTTGGTGGGAACAGTCTATTAAACAGACCTAAAGAAGTGTCCGTGCTGGGAACAGTCTATAAAGCATACCTAAAGAAGTATCCTTGGTGGGAACAGTCCATTAAAAATACCTAAAGGAGTGTCCGTGTTGGGAACAGTCTATTAAACATAACTACAGAAAGTGTCCTTGGTGGGAACAGTCTATTAAACATACCTAAAGAAGTATCCGTGCTGGGAGCAGTCTATTAAACATAACTACAGAAAGTGTCCTTGGTAGGAATAGTCTATTAAACATACCTAAAGAAGTGTCTATGGTGGGAACAGTCTATTAAACATACCTAAATAAGTGTCCGTGCTTGGAACAGTCTATTAAACATACTTTAAGAAGTGTCCGTGCTGGGAATAGTCAATTAAACACCACAGGACCATTGGTCCTGAATCGCTCACCTGACGTCAGTCAGCCCAGCGGTTCCAGAGGAGAAGACATTTAAAAATGTTGACACACAGACACACGACAGACAAACTCTGACCACCCTATAAGCTCACCAATGAGCCTTCGGCTCAGGTGAGCTAATAACTACAAAAAGTGTCCTTGGTGGCAACAGTGTATTAAACATGGCTACAGAAAGTGTCCTTGGTGGAAACATTCTATTAAACATAGCTACAGAAAGTGTCCTTGGTGGGAACAGTCTATTAAACATAGCAACAGTAAGTGTCCATGCTTGGAACAGTCTATTAAACATAGCTACAGAAAGTGTCCTTGGTGGGAACATAAACATGAATCCTTAAGATTTTTCTAAGTAAAAAAGTTTGTGCTCAAAAAATAATCTTACCAGATCTCAATAAAATCTTTGGAGTCTGGGTGAAAAATAGTGGGTTGTTCGGGGGACAGCAAGCAAACATTTTTTTATGGATGGCCTCAGCTCCGTTTTCAGGAATGTACACTTATTTGGACTTTCTCCTACACATAACTACAGCAGTGTCTGTGATGAGAACCGTCTATTAAACATACCTACAGCAGTGTCCGTCGTAGGAAGAGAAAGTGTCCTTGTCGGGAACAGTCTATTAAACATAACTACAGAAAGTGTCCTTGGTGGGAACAGTCTATTAAACAGACCTAAAGAAGTGTCCGTGCTGGGAACAGTCTATAAAGCATACCTAAAGAAGTGTCCTTGGTGGGAACAGTCCATGGGAACAGTCCATTAAAAATACCTAAAGAAGTGTCCGTGTTTGGAACAGTCTATCAAACGTAAATACAGAAAGTGTCCTTGGTGGGAACAGTCTATTAAACATACCTAAAGAAGTGTCCGTGCTGGGAAAAGTCTATTAAACATAACTACAGAAAGTGTCCTTGGTAGGAACAGTTTATAAAACATACCTAAAGAAGTGTCTGTGCTGTAAACAGTCTATTAAACATACCTAAATAAGTGTCCGTGCTGGGAACAATCTATTAAACATACTTTAAGAAGAGTCCATGCTGGGAATAGTCTATTAAACACCACAGGACCATTGGTCCTGAATCGTTCACCTGACGTCAATCAGCCCAGCGGTTCCAGAGGAGAAGACATTTAAAAATGTGGACACACAGGCACACGACAGACAAACTCTGACCACCCTATAAGTTCACCAATGAGCTTTCGGCTCAGGTGAGATAATAACTACAAAAAGTGTCCTTGGTGGGAACATTCTATCAAACATAGCTACAGAAAGTGTTCTTGGTGGGAACAGTCTATTAAACATAGCAACAGTAAGTGCCCATTCTTGGAACAGTCTATTAAACAGAGCTGCAGAAAGTGTCCTTGGTGGGAACATAAACAATGAATCCTTAAGATTTTTCTAAGTAAAAAAGTTTGTGCTAAAAAAAATAATCTTACCAGATCTAAATAAAATTTTTGGAGTCTGGGTGAAAAATAGTGGGTTGTTCGGGGGACAGCAAGCAAACATTTTTTTATGGATGGCCTCAGCTCCGTTTTCAGGAATGTACACTTATTTGGACTTTCTCCTACACATAACTACAGCAGTGTCTGTGATGGGAACCGTCTATTAAACATACCTACAGCAGTGTCCGTCGTAGGAAGAGAAAGTGTCCTTGTCGGGAACAGTCTATTAAACATAACTACAGAAAGTGTCCTTGGTGGGAACAGTCTATTAAACAGACCTAAAGACGTGTCCGTGCTGGGAACAGTCTATAAAGCATACCTACAGAAGTGTCCTTGGTGGGAACAGTCCATTAAAAATACCTAAAGAAGTGTCCGTGTTGGGAACAGTCTATCAAACATAACTACAGAAAGTGTCCTTGGTGGGAACAGTCTATTAAACATACCTAAAGAAGTGTCCATGCTGGGAAAAGTCTATTAAACATAACTACAGAAATTGTCCTTGGTAGGAACAGTTTATAAAACATACCTAAAGAAGTGTCTGTGCTGGAAACAGTCTATTAAACATACCAAAATAAGTGTCCGTGCTGGGAACAGTCTATTGAACATAGCTACATGAAGTGTCCATGCTGGGAACAGTCTATTAAACATAGCTACATGAAGTGTCCTTGGTGGGAACAGTCTGTTAAAAATGACTACAGAAAGTGTCCTTGGTGGGAACATTCTATTAAACATAACTATAAAAAGTGTCCATGCTGGGAACAGTCTATTAAACATAGCTACATGAAGTGTCCTTGGTGGGAACAGTCTGTTAAAAACGGCTACAGAAAGTGTCCTTGGTGGGGACATTCTATTAAACATAGCTACAGAAAGTGTCCATGCTGGGAACAGTCTATTAAACATAGCTACATGAAGTGTCCTTGGTGGGAACAGTCTGTTAAAAACGGCTACAGAAAGTGTCCTTGGTGGGGACATTCTATTAAACATAGCTACAGAAAGTGTCCTTGGTGGGAACAGTTTATTAAACATATGTATAGAAAGAGTCCTTGTTGGAAACAGTCTATTAAACATATATACAAAAGTGTCCGTGCTGGAAACAGCCTATTAAACATAGCTACAAAAAGTGTCCATGCTGGGAACAGTCTATTAAACATAGCTACATGAAGTGTCCTTGGTAGGAACAGCCTGTTAAAAATGGCTACAGAAAGTGTCCTTGGTGGGAACATTCTATTAAACATAGCTACAAAAAGTGTCCATGCTGGGAACAGTTTATTAAACATAGCCACGTGAAGTGTCCTTGGTGGGAACAGTCTGTTAAAAACAGCTACAGAAAGTGTCCTTGGTGGGAACAGTCTATTAAACATAGCTACAAAAAGTGTCCATGCTGGGAACAGTCTATTAAACATAGCTACATGAAGTGTCCATGCTGGGAACAGTCTATTAAACATAGCTACATGAAGTGTCCTTGGTGGGAACAGTCTGTTAAAAATGACTACAGAAAGTGTCCTTGGTGGGAACATTCTATTACACTTAACTACAAAAAGTGTCAATGCTTGGAACAGTCTATTAAACATAGCTACATGAAGTGTCCTTGGTGGGAACAGTCTGTTAAAAACGGCTACAGAAAGTGTCCTTGGTGGGGACATTCTATTAAACATAGCTACAGAAAGTGTCCTTGGTGGGAACAGTTTATTAAACATACGTATAGAAAGAGTCCTTGTTGGAAACAGTCTATTAAACATATATACAGAAGTTTCCGTGCTGGAAACAGCCTATTAAACATAGGTACAAAAAGTGTCCATGCTGGGAACAGTCTATTAAACATAGCTACATGAAGTGTCCTTGATGGGAACAGTCTGTTAAAAATGGCTACAGAAAGTGTCCTTGGTGGGAACATTCTATTAAACATGGCTACAAAAAGTGTCCATGCTGGGAACAGTTTATTAAACATAGCTACATGAAGTGTCCTTGGTGGGAACAGTCTGTTAAAAACGGCTACAGAAAGTGTCCTTGGTGGGAACATTCTATTAAACATAGCTACAAAAAGTGTCCATGCCGGGAACAGTCTATTAAACATAGCTACATGAAGTGTCCATGCTGGGAACAGTCTATTAAACATAGCTACATGAAGTGTCCTTGGTGGGAACAGTCTGTTAAAAATGTCTACAAAAAGTGTCCTTGGTGGGAACATTCTATTAAACATAACTACAAAAAGTGTCCATGCTGGGAACAGTCTATTAAACATAGCTACATGATGTGTCCTTGGTGGGAACAGTCTGTTAAAAACGGCTACAGAAAGTGTCCTTGGTGGGGACATTCTATTAAACATAGCTACAGAAAGTGTCCTTGGTGGGAACAGTTTATTAAACATACGTATAGAAAGAGTCCTTGTTGGAAACAGTCTATTTAACATATATACAGAAGTGTCCGTGCTGGAAACAGCCTATTAAACATAGCTACAAAAAGTGTCCATGCTGGGAACAGTCTATTAAACATAGCTACATGAAGTGTCCTTGGTGGGAACAGTCTGTTACAAATGGCTACAGAAAGTGTCCTTGGTGGGAACATTCTATTAAACATAGCTACAAAAAGTGTCCATGCTGGGAACAGTCTATTAAACATAGCTACATGAAGTGTCCATGCTGGGAACAGTCTATTAAACATAGCTACATGAAGTGTCCTTGGTGGGAACAGTCTGTTAAAAATGTCTACAGAAAGTGTCCTTGGTGGGAACATTCTATTAAACATAACTACAAAAAGTGTCCATGCTGGGAACAGTCTATTAAACATAGCTCCATGAAGTGTCCTTGGTGGGAACAGTCTGTTAAAAACGGCTACAGAAAGTGTCCTTGGTGGGGACATTCTATTAAACATAGCTACAGAAAGTGTCCTTGGTGGGAACAGTTTATTAAACATACGTATAGAAAGAGTCCTTGTTGGAAACAGTCTATTAAACATATATACAGAAGTGTCCGTGCTGGAAACAGCATATTAAACCTAGCTACAAAAAGTGTCCATGCTGGGAACAGTCTATTAAACACAGCTACATGAAGTGTCTTTGGTGGGAACAGTCTGTTAAAAATGGCTACAGAAAGTGTCCTTGGTGGGAACATTCTATCAAACATAGCTACAAAAAGTGTCCATGCTGGGAACAGTCTATTAAACATAGCTACATGAAGTGTCCTTGGTGGGAACAGTCTGTTAAAAACGGCTACAGAAAGTGTCCTTGGTGGGAACATTCTATTAAACATAGCTACATAAAGTGTCCATGCTGGGAGCAGTCTATTAAACATAGCTACATGAAGTGTCCATGCTGGGAACAGTCTATTAAACATAGCTACATGAAGTGTCCTTGGTGGGAACAGTCTGTTAAAAATGTCTACAGAAAGTGTCCTTGGTGGGAACATTCTATTAAACATAACTACAAAAAGTGTCCATGCTGGGAACAGTCTATTAAACATAGCTACATGAAGTGTCCTTGGTGGGAACAGTCTGTTAAAAACGGCTACAGAAAGTGTCCTTGGTGGGAACATTCTATTAAACATAGCTACAGAAAGTGTCCTTGGTGGGAACAGTTTATTAAACATACGTATACAAAGAGTCCTTGTTGGAAACAGTCTATTAAACATATATACAGAAGTGTCCGTGCTGGAAACAGCCTATTAAACATAGCTACAAAAAGTGTCCTTAGTGGGAACAGTCTGTTAAAAATGGCTACAGAAAGTGTCCTTGATGGGAACATTCTCTTAAACATAGCTACAGAAAGTGTCCTTGGTGGGAACAGTTTATTAAACATACATATAGAAAGAGACCTTGTTGGAAACAGACTATTAAACATATATACAGAAGTGTCCGTGCTGGAAACAGCCTATTAAACATAGCTACAAAAAGTGTCCATGCTGGGAACAGTCTATTAAACATAGCTACAAAAAGTGTCCATGCTGGGAACAGTCTATTAAACATAGCTACAGAAAGTGTGCTTGGTGGGAACTTCTTATTAAACATACGTATAGAAAGTGTCCTTGTTGGAAACAGTCTATTAAACATACCAACAGAAGTATCCGTGCTGGGAACAATATATTAAACATACCTACAGAAAGTGTCCTTGATGGGAACAGTCTATTTAACATAGCTACAGAAAGTGTCCTTGCTGGGAACAGACTATGAAGCGTACTACAGAAAGTGTCCGTGGTGGGAACAGTCTTTTAAATATACCTACAGAAAGTGTCCATGCTAGGACCAGTTTTTTAATGATAGCTTTAGAAAGTGTCCGTGCTGGAAAATGTCTACTAACCATAACTACGAAAAGTGTCCTTGGTGGGAACAGTCTATTTAACATACCTATATAATTGTCCGGGCTGGGAACAGTCTATAAACATACCTACAGAAGTGGCTGTGCTTGGAACAGTCTATAAAACATACCTACAGAAAGTGTCCTTGGTGGGAACAGTCTATTAAACATACCTATATAAATTGTCCTTGCTGGGAACAATCTATTAAAGGAGTCCATGTATTGAATCCGCCAATCGCTAAAAACAATTGCAGGAAATTGTTCAAATGTCTAGTTTGCTTTAAATCATGTGTATTAAATAAGGCTAAAAGGGATGCCCTTTGAGAATCATGAACCATGAACGCATTCAAAAACGAAAATAGCAGAATCCATTTGTTGTTTGGGCCAGACAAGCTTGTTTCGGCCATCAAGGCCTCATCAGTAGCCCTAAAAGAAATGCTGAAAACGAGTATCAGCGGTACGAGTATCAGCGTAAAACGTGGAAAATGACGTTGAAAGTTGACGTTACGTCAGAAGAAATTTCCAGTTTAATTTAACGTCATGCGGCAAATTTTGTTTACGGATTATTTTGCTCCAGACAAGTGGAAAGTGCATGGATTTGTATGCGGTTTGTAGCCTGCTTCCACAATAGAATAATTTTTGTCTTTTAGTCAGAATGTTTCTTTTGTAAGGACTAATTGATTTTTAATTAGCTGGGTTACATGCTTCTTTAAATGGACATTTTAATGACTCCTTTGATATTCATTTGGGATCACGATACAATAAAAAACATCCCTTCGAATTCAACGTTGTTCTTCTTCTTTGTCCTGATGCAAAATAAATAGATGACTGACGGATGTTTTTAAGGTAACCGGGCGCCAAGGGCACATAGGGGCTACCCCCAGTTCGCCAGCTGGGATTAGTTGGAGGTACTGCTCTTTTCCCTAGGCTGCCAATATGCTGACTCCTGTCTGCTTGACAGTTATCAGCTAGCCGATTGGGAGTTAGGTGACTTCATTCGCGGATTGTTGTTGTTTTCCAGTTTCCCCGTGTCGCGGGTCGTCAGCTGGTGGGGTCCCAGGGAACGAATCCATGCTGGCACTACACCGTAGCCGTTCGGTGGTACCCCTATTCCCCGTTGCCGGTGAACAGGGAGACCATCGCTCGGCTCCAGTCCCGTCCGTCCATGTTTGTCGTCTCACGTCTCAGGTGTCTCCGAGCCCACGGGCATCCCCTTGCCCTGTAGCCAATCGCCGAGCTCCGTCCTGAGAGGTTTGTGAAACGGTGCCGTGACCTTTCCAGGTCTCGGTGGGGCTTATATTTTGTCTTCCCGTTTGCTTCAGGAGTACATGTGTCCTGTCGCTAAAGGGCATCTTTAAATGTAGGAGTTTCTGGGCTAGGCGTGCTTCATATTTCAAGGGCTGTGGATATGTTGCACAGTTCCAATGTGAGCCTTTGTTTTTGTGCAACATAGTTTAGTTGTAGTAATTTGGAACTCCATTCTAAAGGTTTGGCTGCGTGATTGCACTGCGTTTAAGTTATAGCAGTGCTGTGCCTTGGGTTTTTGCGGTTTGCCGCAAAGGGGTGTGGGTTGTTTTGTGTAACAGGGTAGGCTCCGAGTTTGAACTTATCATTAAGGGGATCGTTTAGCAGTTAATTTTGTTTGAAAGTTTCATTGCGATTTGGAAGACGTTTCTAAAGATTGCTATACACGTTTCCATGTTACGTGTTATGCACCTTATATTCAATCAGGGGATTCGAGACAAAGTCTTTAGCCATTTTGTGGTGCTTATTTGCACCACAAAATTGTAGAGTCCATCCATTTCTTTCTTCTAGCTTGTAGCTTCAGCCGCATCTACACCCTCACGCCAGCACCATGTCTATGGATGTCGTCTACACTTTTTGTATCAATTTTGATATTGGTATTTTTGTTTTTTATTTTTTTTTTGTTTGATTTTTGCATATTGTTGTAACGTATGTACATTTTTACATTATTTGGTCTGTGCCCCCAGCTTATTGAGTATATATGCGGGCGGGTGTGCTCGCCCCGCCACGGACCTGTCGTGTTTGTTTTTCTTGTGCTTTAAAGATGGTGTTGTCCGTTTTGGGGCAAGCCCACCCGCTCTCTTATGCCGGGTAGGACAGTTTTTGTACCTGCAAGGTTGTGCTTGTAGATTATATTTTGTGATTTTTGTTTATTCTGTACATACAACATATTGTATAGTGTGACGGCCTCCGCCGTCTCGGGCCCAAGTTCGTGTTTATTTTAGTTTGTGGGTGACCTCTATCGCGGAGGATGTGGAAGTAGGTCAATCTCCTTTTCTGCATTTTTTTGTTAAAGTTAGGAAAATGTGGTGCCCTCCTCCACGTAGAATGTCATATTCTGTGGGACTTGTAAGTAGGTCATTCTGAGTCGCCATGTTTACATGTCATTATCGCATCCTACTTGAAGGAAGGCACCATAGGAGGAATTGTATTCCTACCTAGTCGTTTGAGGGCCCGAGATATCGTGTGCCGATCTCGTTAGCAATGCAGTTAGTACAAATTCATAGGTCGCTTACAAGCGTCCGCCTGCGCATGTGCGCAGTCGAGCACTCCTATGCGATCTTGTTTGTATGTGTCATATTTACAGTTAACAATGTTTGAAATCGCTTTTTGGGAACTAAACTCTTCTTCTTCTTCTATCTCCAGATTTTTGATCTCTCTTTTCCTATACTATCCTCTCTACGGGATTCCTACTCTACAACTATTCTACAACTATCGCTTTATCTACCTAATTGAGCATTGCGTGGGTGGATGTATGTTGTTTTAGTTTTGCGTGGGTGGTTGTGTGTTGATGCCCTCCTTCAGGGTCGCGCTAAGTCATGCCCTAGTTAGTTAGTTTATTTCCCTTATCTGTATAAATATATGGTCGTCTTGACCGTCCGTTTTGATTACGGTCATGGCGCGATTTGCTGTTTTTTGGTGATTCTTATGTTAAACGACAAGGGCAGTACCGAGGGCTGTTTGATGTACCAGGCGAGGTTCGGTTTTTCGGCCATGGTGGTATGCGCGTGGCGAGCTATGATGTTGACTTGTGGGACAGCGTTTCATATTTTCCGAAGGCAAAGTTGGGACAGCGATGGCCGCCTCCACAGGCACTATTATAGGGACCGTATTCATTTGTCAAGAGAGGGACAGAAGCAATACCATGTGTGCTTAGAGAGAGCCTTCCTGTGATTTTTCTGCTAGTCAGGTTTTTATAAAAGGGTCCTTTTGTGGCCCCCAGATCATTCCGTTTGGGTAACCTTATAATGTACATCCTTTATTCGAAAGCGAAAAAAAAAGAGAAAAACAAAGAGATGTGATAAGGCCTATTGTTTCTTATTTCTGTCCCACTAATCTATGTGCATTCCTGAAGGAGAGCCTTTTGTTTGCTAGTGTGTTGGTGTGCCGTTCTCCTTTGGGTTGTGTGGCTCTCGATCAGCCAGGATTTTGACGCAACGCTGCTCAGTGCCAAAGTCCTAAGACCGCAAACCCCAGCGTTACATCTCGTCCTGATTTCCCGTTTCCTTCCCCCCTCCGGAGAGGCCGGGCGATGGATTTTCCTTGTGATGGATCCATATCCAGTTCCGGCGTGTTCTCGTGTGATCCTATTTCGGGCAGTGTGGCTCCCGATCAGCTAGGAGTTTGGTGCAGCGCTCATAAGTGCAAAGCCAGTGGGCCGCAACCACAACGCTACACCTCGTCTTAACCTCTCGCTTGCCACACCCCTTTGGAGGGTGGGTCGGGGCTATGGATTTTCCTTGTGGTGGGTCCATGCCCCGTTCTGTTATGGTCTTCTCACAGTGATCCAGGGATCGCTGTCACCGTTAGGCACTCCTAAGTGCAAAGCCGAGGCCGCAAACCACAGTGCCTACCGTTGACTTTGTTCCCCTTTTTGCCGTGAGACGGCCGCCCTTTGATCACTACGCTCCTGTTTGGTTGGTAGCGTCTAAGGTGCGGTTAAATCATTTATTGTTTCTGAAATCGGGTCTGTAACGGTTTTGGTTTCAGGCATGCTTGTGTGTAACCTCGTACGGGGTGTGTCTCTCGTAACAGTGCAATAAATTTAGTCTGCGCCCTTAGCTTTCCCCTATTTTTTGTCCAGGTAGTTTGTTTTCTCAAAGAAATTGAAAACCGCGTCCCTCATTTCCTGTGACATTAGATTGAGCAAAGAAATCGCGTTTATCTCCCCTTGGTATCCTAGTGCTGTCAGTTTTAGTTCCCTCCTAGCGGGACCGTTCGCGGAGGACCGCAACTTACTATTAGTATCAAAATAATTTCAACTATGAAAAGGTTCATTACCAGCAAATATTTTGTCACTAATACAAACTGGAATAGATTCATAAAACTTTATGTTAGGCATATTTTTATGTATTTTTTAATTGAAAGTGATTAACCAAACTATTGCAAAATATGCAGAGTGTTGATTTTTTTTTTTGTTTGTTTTGATTTGTTACGCCCCTTGAAAGTCTTATAAATAACTTAGTATGACACGCCAACTATTCAACAAAAATGCGAGGCGTTATCAAATTTCATAACAGTCATATTTTAATAAATAACTTTTAATAAACGACGACTGTTATTCGCTTGACCCCAAATGAAGAGAATAGAACACGATACATTTAAATTAATATGCAAAGATAACCCAAATTTTACGGTTTTCTGTATCTACAACTGCTAATTTCCAATGTCCCCACCACGGACACTTTGTTCCGGCGAAAGACTGTTCCCACGAGCGACATCATGTTGTGTGTTGCAAGTATACCCTACTCAGTATATAATTGCAACACGCAACACTATGACCTTGTCCGGAACAGTCCTTCGTGGGCACACACTGTCCGTGTTGGGGACATTGCATTTCTGTTGAATAGTTGGCGTGTCATACTAAGTTATTTATAAGACTTTCAAGGGGCGTAACAAATCAAAACAAACAAAAAGATCAACACTCTGCATATTTTGCAATAGTTTGGTTAATCACTTTAATTTTGATTAAAGGATTTCAATTAAAAAATACATAAAAATATGCCTAACATAAAGTTTTATGAATCTATTCCAGTTTGTATTGGTGACAAAATATTTGCTGGTAATAAACCTTTTCATAGTTGAAATTATTTTGATACTAATAATAAGTTGCGGTCCTCCGCGAAAGAAGTCACCTAACTCCCAATCGGCTAGCTGATAACTGTCAAGCATACAGGAGTCAGCATATTGGCAGCCTAGGGAAAAGACCTACAACTAATCCCAGCTGGCGAACTGGGGGTAGTCCCTATGAAGAAGAAGAACGTTTAATTCGAAGGGATGTTTTTTATTGTATCGTGATCCCAAATGAATAGCAAAGGAGTCAGTAAAATGTCCATTTAAAGAAGCATTTAACCCAGCTAATTAAGAATCAATTAGTCCTTACAAAAGAAACATTCTGACTAAAAGACAAAAATTATTCTATTGTGGAAGCAGGCTACAAACCGCATACAAATCCATGCACTTTCCACTTGTCTGGAGCAAAATAATCCGTAAACAAAATTTGCCGCATGACGTTAAATTAAACTGGAAATTTCTTCTGACGTAACGTCAACTTTCAACGTCATTTTCCACGTTTTACGCTGATACTCGTAACCGCTGATACTCGTTTTCAGCATTTCTTTTACGGCTACTGATGAGGCCTTGATGGCCGAAACAAGCTTGTCTGGCCCAAACAACAAATGGATTCTGCTATTTTCGTTTTTGAATGCGTTCATGGTTCTCAAAGGGCATCCCTTTTAGCCTTATTTAATACACATGATTTAAAGCAAACTAGACATTTGAACAATTTCCTGCAATTGTTTTTAGCGATTAATGGATTCTATACATGGACTCCTTTAATAGATTGTTCCCAGCAAGGACAATTTATATAGGTATGTTTAATAGACTGTTCCCACCAAAGACACTTTCTGTAGGTATGTTTTATAGACTGTTCCAAGCACAGACACTTCTGTAGGTATGTTTATAGACTGTTCCCAGCCCGGACAATTATATAGGTATGTTAAATAGACTGTTCCCACCAAGGACACTTTTCGTAGTTATGGTTAGTAGACATTTTCCAGCACGGACACTGTCTAAAGCTTTCATTAAAAGACTGGTCCCAGCATGGACACTTTCTGTAGGTATATTTAAAAGACTGTTCCCACCACGGACACTTTCTGTAGTACGCTTCATAGTCTGTTCCCAGCACGGACACTTTCTGAAGCTATGTTTAATAGACTGTTCCCATCAAGGACACTTTCTGTAGGTATGTTTGATAGATTGTTCCCAGCACGGACATTTCTGTAGATATGGTTAATAGACTGTTCACACCAAGGACACTTTCTGAAGGTATTTTAATAGATTGTTTGCAGCACGGATACTTCTGTTGGTATGTTTAATAGAATGTTTCCAACAAGGACACTTTCTATACGTATGTTTAATAAGAAGTTCCCACCAAGCACACTTTCTATAGCTATGTTTAATAGACTGTTCCAAGCAGGGACACTTACTGTTGCTATGTTTAATAGACTATTCTCACCAAGGACACTTTCTGTAGTTATGTTTAATAGAATGTTCCCACCAATGACACTTTCTGTAGCCATTTATAACAGATTGTTCCCACCAAGGACACTTCATGTAGCTATGTTTAATAGACTGTTCCCAGCATGGACACTTTTTGTAGCTATGTTTAATAGGCTGTTTCCAGCACGGACACTTCTGTATATATGTTTAATAGACTGTTTCCAACAAGGACTCTTTCTATACGTATGTTTAATAAACTGTTCCCACCAAGGACACTTTCTGTAGCTATGTTTAATAGAATGTCCCCACCAAGGACACTTTCTGTAGCCGTTTTTAACAGACTGTTCCCACCAAGGACACTTCATGTAGCTATGTTTAATAGACTGTTCCCAGCATGGACACTTTTTGTAGGTATGTTTAATAGGCTGTTTCCAGCACGGACACTTCTGTACATATGTTTAATAGACTGTTTCCAACAAGGACTCTTTCTATACGTATGTTTAATAAACTGTTCCCACCAAGGACACTTCTGCAGCTATGTTTAATAGAATGTCCCCACCAAGGACACTTTATGAAGCCGTTTTTAACAGACTGTTCCCACCAAGGACACTTCATGTAGCTATGTTTAATAGAATGTTCCCAGCATGGACACTTTTTGTAGCTATGTTTAATAGAATGTTCCCACCAAGGACACTTTCTGTAGCCATTTTTAACTGACTGTTCCAACCAAGGACACTTCATGTAGCTATGTTTAATAAACTGTTCCCAGCATGGAAACTTTTTGTAGCTATGTTTAATAGGCTGTTTCCAGCACTGACACTTCTGTATATATGTTTAATAGACTGTTTCAAACAAGGACTCTTTCTATACGTATGTTTAATAAACTGTTCCCACCAAGGACACTTTCTGTAGCTATGTTTAATAGAATGTCCCCACCAAGGACACTTTCTGTAGCCGTTTTTAACAGACTGTTCCCACCAAGGACATTTCATGTAGCTATGTTTAAAAGACTGCTCCCAGCATGGACACTTTTTGTAGCTATGTTTAATAGAATGTTCCCACCAAGGACACTTTCTGAAGCCATTTTTAACACATTGTTCCCACCAAGGACACTTCATGTAGCTATGTTTAATAGACTGTTCCCAGCATGGACACTTTTTGTAGCTATGTTAAATAGGCTGTTTCCAGCACGGACACTTCTGTGTATATGTTTAATAGACTGTTTCCAACAAGGACTCTTTCTATACGTATGTTTAATAAACTGTTCCCACCAATGACACTTTCTGTAGCTATGTTTAATAGAATGTCCCCACCAAGGACACTTTCTGTAGCCGTTTTTAACAGACTGTTCCCACCAAGGACACTTCATGTAGCTATGTTTAATAGACTGTTCCCAGCATGGACACTTTTTGTAGCTATGTTTAATAGGCTGTTTCCAGCACGGACACTTCTGTATATATGTTTAATAGTCTGTTTCAAACAAGGACTCTTTCTATACGTATGTTTAATAAACTGTTCCCACCAAGGACATTTTCTGTAGCTATGTTTAATAGAATGTACCCACCAAGGACACTTTCTGTAGCCGTTTTTAACAGACTGTTCCCACCAAGGACACTTCATGTAGCTATGTTTAATAGAATGTTCCCAGCATGGACACTTTTTGTAGCTATGTTTAATAGAATGTTCCCACCAAGGACACTTTCTGTAGCCATTTTTAACAGACTGTTCCCACCAAAGACACTTCATGTAGCTATGTTTAATAGACTGTTCCCAGCATGGACACATTTTGTAGCTATGTTTAATAGGCTGTTTCCAGTACGGACACTTCTGTATATATGTTTAATAGACTGTTTCCAACAAGGACTCTTTCTATACGTATGTTTAATAAACTGTTCCCACCAAGGACACTTTCTGTAGCTATGTTTAATAGAATGTCCCCACCAAGGACACTTTCTGTAGCCGTTTTTAACGGACTGTTCCCACCAAGGACACTTCATGTAGCTATGTTTAATAGACTGTTCCCAGCATGGACACTTTTTGTAGCTATGTTTAATAGGCTGTTTCCAGCACGGACACTTCTGTATATATGTTAAATAGAATGTTTCCAACAAGGACTCTTTCTATACGTATGTTTAATAAACTGTTCCCACCAAGGACACTTTCTGTAGCTATGTTTAATAGAATGTCCCCACCAAGGACACTTTCTGTAGCCGTTTTTAACAGACTGTTCCCACAAAGGACACTTTCTGTAGCTATGTTTAATAGACTGTTCCCAGCATGGACACTTTTTGTAGCTATGTTTAATAGGCTCTTTCCAGCACGGACACTTCTGTATATATGTTTAATAGACTGTTTCCAACAAGGACTCTTTCTATACGTATGTTGAATAAACTGTTCCCACCAAGGACACTTTCTGTAGCTATGTTTAATAGAATGTCCCCACCAAGGACACTTTCTGTAGCCGTTTTTAACAGACTGTTCCCACCAAGGATACTTCATGTAGCTATGTTTAATAGACTGTTCCCAGCATGGACACTTTTTGTAGCTATGTTTAATAGGCTGTTTCAAGCACGGACACTTCTGTATATATGTTTAATAGACTGTTTCCAACAAGGACTCTTTCTATACGTATGTTTAATAAACTGTTCCCACCAAGGACACTCTCTGTAGCTATGTTTAATAGAATGTCCCCACCATGGACACTTTCTGTAGCCGTTTTTAACAGACTGATCCCACAAAGGACACTGCATGTAGTTATGTTTAATAGAATGTTCCCAGCATGGACACTTTTTGTAGCTATGTTTAATAGGCTGTTTCCAGCACGGACACTTCTGTATGTATGTTTAATAGACTGTTTCCAACAAGGACTCTATCTATACGTATGTTTAATAAACTGTCCCCACCAAGGACACTTTCTGTAGCCGTTTTTAACAGACTGTTCCCACAAAGGACACTTCATGTAGCTATGTTTAATAGACTGTTCCCAGCATGGACACTTTTTGTAGCTATGTTTAATAGGCTGTTTCCAGCACGGACACTTCTGTATATATGTTCAATAGACTGTTTCCAACAAGGACTCTTTCTATACGTATGTTTAATAAATTGTTCCCACCAAGGACACTTTCTGTAGCTATGTTTAATAGAATGTCCCCACCAAGGACACTTTCTGTAGCCGTTTTTAACAGACTGTTCCCACCAAGGACACTTCATGTAGCTATGTTTAATAGAATGTTCCCAGCATGGACACTTTTTGTAGCTACGTTTAATAGAATGTTCCAACCAAGGACACTTTCTGTAGCCATTTTTAACAGACTGTTCCCACCAAAAACACTTCATGTAGCTATGTTTAATAGACTGTTCCCAGCATGGACACTTTTTGTAGCTATGTTTAATAGGCTGTTTCCAGTACGGACACTTCTGTATATATGTTTAATAGACTGTTTCCAACAAGGACTCTTTCTATACGTATGTTTAATAAACTGTTCCCACCAAGGACACTTTCTGTAGCTATGTTTAATAGGATGTCCCCACCAAGGACTCTTTCTGTAGCCGTTTTTAACAGACTGTTTCCACCAAGGACACTTCATGTAGCTTTGTTTAATAGACTGTTCGCAGCATGGACACCTTTTGTAGCTATGTTTAATAGGCTGTTTCCAGCTAGGACACTTCTGTATATATGTATAATAGACTATTTCCAACACGGACTCTTTCTATACGTATGTTAAATAAACTGTTCCCACCAAGGACACTTTCTGTAGCTATGTTTAATAGAATGTCCCCACCAAGGACACTTTTTGTAGCCATGTTTAATAGACTGTTGGCACCAAGGACACTTTCTGTAATTATGTTTAATAGACTGTTCCCGACAAGGATACTTTCTGTAGCTATGAATATTAGTCTCTTCGCAGCACGGACACTTCTGAAGGTATGTTCAATAGACGGACGAACACTCCTGTAGGTATGTTTAATAGACTGTTCCCACCAAGGACACTGTCTGAACCTATGTCAGGTAGACTGTTCCCATCACGGAAACTCACTGGAGCTATGATTTATAGACTGTTCCCATCACGTACACTTCTGTAGGTATGTTTAATAGACTGTTCCCAGCACGGACGGTTTCTGAAGCTATGTTCAATACACTGTTCCCACCAAAGACACTTGTTTCATATGTCGGGGGCTGGCAAAACGTATATGTGACGGGACAACACGAGGGAACCTCGAATCTATGTCCACTTGTGGGGCACTAACGCAAAGGAAATTCTAAGATACTTAGAATCCTTTACAATATTTATATGGAATAAGTCTAATATTTATAAACAACACGGGTTACATAATTTTACAAAGACAAACTTAAAGGGACAGTTGACTCGCAATCTATTCCACTTAAGTTAAGACAGAATGAAAATTAGTCTGGGCCCAATTAAATTTCTGTCTTAATACAAGTGGAATACACTTGAATCACACTTGAATTACACATGAAGTACACACACTCATTCACACCCTCAAATACTTCACATAATGTTCTTTCTCCTTTCCTGTTGATGATAAGGACCTGATGAGTGTTTATGGCACCATAATGTTTTATATAAACTTTATATTAACCAGTATATTCACAGTAATGACCGTTTCACCAACCAGTTTTTGCCTCTGTGTTATACCGTGGCGATTACATCTATAGCTGCTCACCGCCGAATAAAATGTAGTAACAGGGGTGGGGGACACATAAACCCCTTTACATCATTCTATACTCATCATCCATATCATCACTGCCTCATATCACTGATGCCTCGTATCACCGTTGTCTTATATCAACGATGCCTCATATTAACGATGCTTTATATCAACAATGCCTCATATCAATGATTGACGTCAGGTGAGCGATTCAGGCTGCAATGTTGATATTCTATAAGTGTAACTGCAATGTCTCCAACACGGACAGTGGGCGCCCACGAAGGACTGTTCCGGACAAGGTCATAGTGTTGCGTGTTGCAATTATATACTGTAGCCTGTATTACGTGCTATTCGACGTTTAACATTGACAGAGTGCAAATGCCATTTGTAGTTTTGCTTTTTTGTGCTTCATGTTAGCACGTATTGACATGAAGTTGTAAAACAATAAAACAACGGGCTAAATCCCGCCCACAATATCGCAACATTTTCTGACTCCGAGAGAACGCATTGTTTGAAGAAAGGATAGGCATGCCCTCTGCCAGGCTGATCAGGCTCGGAAGAGCCCAGAAGGACTTAAGGTCCGTGTCAATGAATGCGTCTTAAGGAACAGGAGAATATATGATTTAAGGTTGAGGATCCGAACGGTTTCTTATATAAGGACTTTCATGAAAAGAGGGGTGGGTCATGCCCCAGGGGACCCCGGTGTATCCAAGGTCAATGTCGTTAAATGCATCTTACCATAAGAAACAAGAATACATTGTTTATGGGTGGGGATCATAAGCAGTTTCCGAGTTATTGCACATTTTATGAAATGAAGGGGTAGGACATGCCCACGGGTGACCCATTGGGAACCAAGATCTATGTCAGTATATGTGGTTTATCATAAGGAACAAGAATATAATATAGTCTATAGGGTGTTCCATTAATTCTGTCACTGTTTCGTGACCATACTGCACTAAAAGAGTAAGGGGTGCAATAAAAAACAACAAGAGGACCATTATGGTCCTGTATCGCTAACCTGAGTACAAGTCTGTTCAACACTTCCTCAGAATAAACAATTTGAAGTTTTCCACAATTGGCCATTATGACCTACATAGTGGAACCAGGTGAACGAATCTGAACAAGGTCGATGTCAGGATGTATCTGACCGAGTGTGATCAAAATCCATGAGAAAAATCCGTTTGAGAATTTCCACCATGTCAGCCATAATATAACCTGCTTATGAACTGGAGCAGAAACATTTGAACAAATCTGAGAAAGATCAATGTCAGGATGCTAATGACCAAGTTTGATCAAATTCCAATCAAAGGTTCATGAGAAGTTGTTTGAAGTTTTTTATGATGTCAGCCATTTTGACCTACTTATGCACTGGATAAATTTGCATAAATTTGAGACTGGTCCATAATTATATGGATGCTTCTGACCAAGTTTCATCAAATTCTGTTTATCTGTTCATGAGAAAAAGCCATTTTATTTTTTTCAAGATGACAGCCATTTTGACCTACTTATGCAGTAAAGTGAACCATTTGCATAAATTTGAGACTGGTCCAAATAAGGATGCTTCTGACCAAGTTTGATCTGTTCATGAGAAAAAGCCATGTAAAGTTATTTCAAGATGGCGGCCATAATGACCTACTTATTCATTGGAGAGGGCTCATTTGAATAAAACTGAGAAAGGTTGATGCCAGGATGCTTCAGCTCAAGTTTGGACATTAGTTTTTGAAGAGCTGTTGTTTGAACAAAATACACTTCGTAAATACAAACTATGTCACTGTGACCTAATTTCGCTACAGATTTGGATGATATGAATAATGTTGAGAACCAAGGTCCCAACGATGTCTCATACCAATTTTGAGTCAACTATACCAAGCTTTTTCGGATACTAAGTCAATTTAGTTGTTTTGCTATTTTTAGCTCACTGAGACGAAGTCTCAGTGTAGCTATTGTGATCACTTTTTGTCTGTCCGCCCGTCCGTCCGTCGTCCGTAAACACTTGTTCAAACGACTTCTTCTCCGAAACCACTGCACCTACGACTCTCAAAATTTATATGCAGCATGATCAGACTCGAGACTTACAAGTTTGCGAAAATTATCCGGGTCGACAATCCAAGATGGCCGCCGTTACTAAAAATAGCAAAAACAACTAAATCGACTTTTCTCTAGAACCGCATGGTATAATTGGCTGATTTTTGGTATTGAGCTTCGATGGGCACTAGGTTCTCAAATTTATATACAAAAACTCTGTTTTTAGGTCACGGTGACCTACTTTATATTTACGACATATATTTTGTTCAAATGGCATCTCCTCGAAAACCAATGCCCAGATTTTGACCAAACTTGATCTGAAGCATTCTGATATCAGCATTTCTCAGATTTGTTCAAATGGTTCCGCCTCGATGCATAAGTAGGTCATAATGGAAAAACTTCAAACTGCTAATTCTCGTGAACTGGTGAAAGGGATTTGATCAGACATGGTCAGAAGCATCCATGCATCAACCAGTATTAGATATATTCAAATGGTTCCACTCCGATGCATAAGTAGGTCAAAATGGTCAATATCGGGAAAACTTCAAACCGCTGATTCTCGTGAATGGATTAACAGAATTTGATTAAACATGGTCAGAAGCATCCTTACATCAACCTGTATCAGATTTATTCGAATGGTTCCACTCCGATGCATAAGTAGGTCATAATGGCGGACATCGTGAAAAACATCAAATTGCTGATTCTCATTAATGGCTGAACGGAATTTGATCAAACTTGGTCAGAAAGATCCTTACATCAACCTGTATCAGATTTATTCAAATGGTTCCACTCAAATGCATAACTAGGTGATAATGGCCGACATCATGAAAAATTTTTAACTGCTGATTCTCTTTAATGGATGAACAGAATTGGATCAAACTTGGAACCGTCTATTAAACATACCTACAGCAGTCTCCGTCGTAGGAAGAGAAAGTGTCCTTGTCGGGAACAGTCTATTAAACATAACTACAGAAAGTGCCCTTGGTGGGAACAGTCTATTAAACAGACCTAAAGAAGTGTCCGTGCTGGGAACAGTCTACAAAGCATACCTAAAGAAGTGTCCTTGGTGGGAACAGTCCATTAAAAATACCTAAAGAAGAGTCCGTGTACGGAACAGTCTATTAAACATAACTACAGAAAGTGTCCTTGGTGGGAACAGTCTATTAAACATACCTAAAGAAGTATCCGTGCTGGGAGCAGTCTATTAAACATAACTACAGAAAGTGCCCTTGGTGGGAACAGTCTATTAAACAGACCTAAAGAAGTGTCCGTGCTGGGAACAGTCTATAAAGCATACCTAAAGAAGTATCCTTGGTGGGAACAGTCCATTAAAAATACCTAAAGGAGTGTCCGTGTTGGGAACAGTCTATTAAACATAACTACAGAAAGTGTCCTTGGTGGGAACAGTCTATTAAACATACCTAAAGAAGTATCCGTGCTGGGAGCAGTCTATTAAACATAACTACAGAAAGTGTCCTTGGTAGGAATAGTCTATTAAACATACCTAAAGAAGTGTCTATGGTGGGAACAGTCTATTAAACATACCTAAATAAGTGTCCGTGCTTGGAACAGTCTATTAAACATACTTTAAGAAGTGTCCGTGCTGGGAATAGTCAATTAAACACCACAGGACCATTGGTCCTGAATCGCTCACCTGACGTCAGTCAGCCCAGCGGTTCCAGAGGAGAAGACATTTAAAAATGTTGACACACAGACACACGACAGACAAACTCTGACCACCCTATAAGCTCACCAATGAGCCTTCGGCTCAGGTGAGCTAATAACTACAAAAAGTGTCCTTGGTGGCAACAGTGTATTAAACATGGCTACAGAAAGTGTCCTTGGTGGAAACATTCTATTAAACATAGCTACAGAAAGTGTCCTTGGTGGGAACAGTCTATTAAACATAGCAACAGTAAGTGTCCATGCTTGGAACAGTCTATTAAACATAGCTACAGAAAGTGTCCTTGGTGGGAACATAAACATGAATCCTTAAGATTTTTCTAAGTAAAAAAGTTTGTGCTCAAAAAATAATCTTACCAGATCTCAATAAAATCTTTGGAGTCTGGGTGAAAAATAGTGGGTTGTTCGGGGGACAGCAAGCAAACATTTTTTTATGGATGGCCTCAGCTCCGTTTTCAGGAATGTACACTTATTTGGACTTTCTCCTACACATAACTACAGCAGTGTCTGTGATGAGAACCGTCTATTAAACATACCTACAGCAGTGTCCGTCGTAGGAAGAGAAAGTGTCCTTGTCGGGAACAGTCTATTAAACATAACTACAGAAAGTGTCCTTGGTGGGAACAGTCTATTAAACAGACCTAAAGAAGTGTCCGTGCTGGGAACAGTCTATAAAGCATACCTAAAGAAGTGTCCTTGGTGGGAACAGTCCATGGGAACAGTCCATTAAAAATACCTAAAGAAGTGTCCGTGTTTGGAACAGTCTATCAAACGTAAATACAGAAAGTGTCCTTGGTGGGAACAGTCTATTAAACATACCTAAAGAAGTGTCCGTGCTGGGAAAAGTCTATTAAACATAACTACAGAAAGTGTCCTTGGTAGGAACAGTTTATAAAACATACCTAAAGAAGTGTCTGTGCTGTAAACAGTCTATTAAACATACCTAAATAAGTGTCCGTGCTGGGAACAATCTATTAAACATACTTTAAGAAGAGTCCATGCTGGGAATAGTCTATTAAACACCACAGGACCATTGGTCCTGAATCGTTCACCTGACGTCAATCAGCCCAGCGGTTCCAGAGGAGAAGACATTTAAAAATGTGGACACACAGGCACACGACAGACAAACTCTGACCACCCTATAAGTTCACCAATGAGCTTTCGGCTCAGGTGAGATAATAACTACAAAAAGTGTCCTTGGTGGGAACATTCTATCAAACATAGCTACAGAAAGTGTTCTTGGTGGGAACAGTCTATTAAACATAGCAACAGTAAGTGCCCATTCTTGGAACAGTCTATTAAACAGAGCTGCAGAAAGTGTCCTTGGTGGGAACATAAACAATGAATCCTTAAGATTTTTCTAAGTAAAAAAGTTTGTGCTAAAAAAAATAATCTTACCAGATCTAAATAAAATTTTTGGAGTCTGGGTGAAAAATAGTGGGTTGTTCGGGGGACAGCAAGCAAACATTTTTTTATGGATGGCCTCAGCTCCGTTTTCAGGAATGTACACTTATTTGGACTTTCTCCTACACATAACTACAGCAGTGTCTGTGATGGGAACCGTCTATTAAACATACCTACAGCAGTGTCCGTCGTAGGAAGAGAAAGTGTCCTTGTCGGGAACAGTCTATTAAACATAACTACAGAAAGTGTCCTTGGTGGGAACAGTCTATTAAACAGACCTAAAGACGTGTCCGTGCTGGGAACAGTCTATAAAGCATACCTACAGAAGTGTCCTTGGTGGGAACAGTCCATTAAAAATACCTAAAGAAGTGTCCGTGTTGGGAACAGTCTATCAAACATAACTACAGAAAGTGTCCTTGGTGGGAACAGTCTATTAAACATACCTAAAGAAGTGTCCATGCTGGGAAAAGTCTATTAAACATAACTACAGAAATTGTCCTTGGTAGGAACAGTTTATAAAACATACCTAAAGAAGTGTCTGTGCTGGAAACAGTCTATTAAACATACCAAAATAAGTGTCCGTGCTGGGAACAGTCTATTGAACATAGCTACATGAAGTGTCCATGCTGGGAACAGTCTATTAAACATAGCTACATGAAGTGTCCTTGGTGGGAACAGTCTGTTAAAAATGACTACAGAAAGTGTCCTTGGTGGGAACATTCTATTAAACATAACTATAAAAAGTGTCCATGCTGGGAACAGTCTATTAAACATAGCTACATGAAGTGTCCTTGGTGGGAACAGTCTGTTAAAAACGGCTACAGAAAGTGTCCTTGGTGGGGACATTCTATTAAACATAGCTACAGAAAGTGTCCATGCTGGGAACAGTCTATTAAACATAGCTACATGAAGTGTCCTTGGTGGGAACAGTCTGTTAAAAACGGCTACAGAAAGTGTCCTTGGTGGGGACATTCTATTAAACATAGCTACAGAAAGTGTCCTTGGTGGGAACAGTTTATTAAACATATGTATAGAAAGAGTCCTTGTTGGAAACAGTCTATTAAACATATATACAAAAGTGTCCGTGCTGGAAACAGCCTATTAAACATAGCTACAAAAAGTGTCCATGCTGGGAACAGTCTATTAAACATAGCTACATGAAGTGTCCTTGGTAGGAACAGCCTGTTAAAAAT
The DNA here is from genome assembly GCA_963580285.1 of Lucinisca nassula. Lineage (NCBI taxonomy): Eukaryota > Metazoa > Mollusca > Bivalvia > Lucinida > Lucinidae > Lucinisca > Lucinisca nassula. The sequence continues at coordinate 147,328,344 of OY757014.1, forward strand.
GGCTACAGAAAGTGTCCTTGGTGGGAACATTCTATTAAACATAGCTACAAAAAGTGTCCATGCTGGGAACAGTTTATTAAACATAGCCACGTGAAGTGTCCTTGGTGGGAACAGTCTGTTAAAAACAGCTACAGAAAGTGTCCTTGGTGGGAACAGTCTATTAAACATAGCTACAAAAAGTGTCCATGCTGGGAACAGTCTATTAAACATAGCTACATGAAGTGTCCATGCTGGGAACAGTCTATTAAACATAGCTACATGAAGTGTCCTTGGTGGGAACAGTCTGTTAAAAATGACTACAGAAAGTGTCCTTGGTGGGAACATTCTATTACACTTAACTACAAAAAGTGTCAATGCTTGGAACAGTCTATTAAACATAGCTACATGAAGTGTCCTTGGTGGGAACAGTCTGTTAAAAACGGCTACAGAAAGTGTCCTTGGTGGGGACATTCTATTAAACATAGCTACAGAAAGTGTCCTTGGTGGGAACAGTTTATTAAACATACGTATAGAAAGAGTCCTTGTTGGAAACAGTCTATTAAACATATATACAGAAGTTTCCGTGCTGGAAACAGCCTATTAAACATAGGTACAAAAAGTGTCCATGCTGGGAACAGTCTATTAAACATAGCTACATGAAGTGTCCTTGATGGGAACAGTCTGTTAAAAATGGCTACAGAAAGTGTCCTTGGTGGGAACATTCTATTAAACATGGCTACAAAAAGTGTCCATGCTGGGAACAGTTTATTAAACATAGCTACATGAAGTGTCCTTGGTGGGAACAGTCTGTTAAAAACGGCTACAGAAAGTGTCCTTGGTGGGAACATTCTATTAAACATAGCTACAAAAAGTGTCCATGCCGGGAACAGTCTATTAAACATAGCTACATGAAGTGTCCATGCTGGGAACAGTCTATTAAACATAGCTACATGAAGTGTCCTTGGTGGGAACAGTCTGTTAAAAATGTCTACAAAAAGTGTCCTTGGTGGGAACATTCTATTAAACATAACTACAAAAAGTGTCCATGCTGGGAACAGTCTATTAAACATAGCTACATGATGTGTCCTTGGTGGGAACAGTCTGTTAAAAACGGCTACAGAAAGTGTCCTTGGTGGGGACATTCTATTAAACATAGCTACAGAAAGTGTCCTTGGTGGGAACAGTTTATTAAACATACGTATAGAAAGAGTCCTTGTTGGAAACAGTCTATTTAACATATATACAGAAGTGTCCGTGCTGGAAACAGCCTATTAAACATAGCTACAAAAAGTGTCCATGCTGGGAACAGTCTATTAAACATAGCTACATGAAGTGTCCTTGGTGGGAACAGTCTGTTACAAATGGCTACAGAAAGTGTCCTTGGTGGGAACATTCTATTAAACATAGCTACAAAAAGTGTCCATGCTGGGAACAGTCTATTAAACATAGCTACATGAAGTGTCCATGCTGGGAACAGTCTATTAAACATAGCTACATGAAGTGTCCTTGGTGGGAACAGTCTGTTAAAAATGTCTACAGAAAGTGTCCTTGGTGGGAACATTCTATTAAACATAACTACAAAAAGTGTCCATGCTGGGAACAGTCTATTAAACATAGCTCCATGAAGTGTCCTTGGTGGGAACAGTCTGTTAAAAACGGCTACAGAAAGTGTCCTTGGTGGGGACATTCTATTAAACATAGCTACAGAAAGTGTCCTTGGTGGGAACAGTTTATTAAACATACGTATAGAAAGAGTCCTTGTTGGAAACAGTCTATTAAACATATATACAGAAGTGTCCGTGCTGGAAACAGCATATTAAACCTAGCTACAAAAAGTGTCCATGCTGGGAACAGTCTATTAAACACAGCTACATGAAGTGTCTTTGGTGGGAACAGTCTGTTAAAAATGGCTACAGAAAGTGTCCTTGGTGGGAACATTCTATCAAACATAGCTACAAAAAGTGTCCATGCTGGGAACAGTCTATTAAACATAGCTACATGAAGTGTCCTTGGTGGGAACAGTCTGTTAAAAACGGCTACAGAAAGTGTCCTTGGTGGGAACATTCTATTAAACATAGCTACATAAAGTGTCCATGCTGGGAGCAGTCTATTAAACATAGCTACATGAAGTGTCCATGCTGGGAACAGTCTATTAAACATAGCTACATGAAGTGTCCTTGGTGGGAACAGTCTGTTAAAAATGTCTACAGAAAGTGTCCTTGGTGGGAACATTCTATTAAACATAACTACAAAAAGTGTCCATGCTGGGAACAGTCTATTAAACATAGCTACATGAAGTGTCCTTGGTGGGAACAGTCTGTTAAAAACGGCTACAGAAAGTGTCCTTGGTGGGAACATTCTATTAAACATAGCTACAGAAAGTGTCCTTGGTGGGAACAGTTTATTAAACATACGTATACAAAGAGTCCTTGTTGGAAACAGTCTATTAAACATATATACAGAAGTGTCCGTGCTGGAAACAGCCTATTAAACATAGCTACAAAAAGTGTCCTTAGTGGGAACAGTCTGTTAAAAATGGCTACAGAAAGTGTCCTTGATGGGAACATTCTCTTAAACATAGCTACAGAAAGTGTCCTTGGTGGGAACAGTTTATTAAACATACATATAGAAAGAGACCTTGTTGGAAACAGACTATTAAACATATATACAGAAGTGTCCGTGCTGGAAACAGCCTATTAAACATAGCTACAAAAAGTGTCCATGCTGGGAACAGTCTATTAAACATAGCTACAAAAAGTGTCCATGCTGGGAACAGTCTATTAAACATAGCTACAGAAAGTGTGCTTGGTGGGAACTTCTTATTAAACATACGTATAGAAAGTGTCCTTGTTGGAAACAGTCTATTAAACATACCAACAGAAGTATCCGTGCTGGGAACAATATATTAAACATACCTACAGAAAGTGTCCTTGATGGGAACAGTCTATTTAACATAGCTACAGAAAGTGTCCTTGCTGGGAACAGACTATGAAGCGTACTACAGAAAGTGTCCGTGGTGGGAACAGTCTTTTAAATATACCTACAGAAAGTGTCCATGCTAGGACCAGTTTTTTAATGATAGCTTTAGAAAGTGTCCGTGCTGGAAAATGTCTACTAACCATAACTACGAAAAGTGTCCTTGGTGGGAACAGTCTATTTAACATACCTATATAATTGTCCGGGCTGGGAACAGTCTATAAACATACCTACAGAAGTGGCTGTGCTTGGAACAGTCTATAAAACATACCTACAGAAAGTGTCCTTGGTGGGAACAGTCTATTAAACATACCTATATAAATTGTCCTTGCTGGGAACAATCTATTAAAGGAGTCCATGTATTGAATCCGCCAATCGCTAAAAACAATTGCAGGAAATTGTTCAAATGTCTAGTTTGCTTTAAATCATGTGTATTAAATAAGGCTAAAAGGGATGCCCTTTGAGAATCATGAACCATGAACGCATTCAAAAACGAAAATAGCAGAATCCATTTGTTGTTTGGGCCAGACAAGCTTGTTTCGGCCATCAAGGCCTCATCAGTAGCCCTAAAAGAAATGCTGAAAACGAGTATCAGCGGTACGAGTATCAGCGTAAAACGTGGAAAATGACGTTGAAAGTTGACGTTACGTCAGAAGAAATTTCCAGTTTAATTTAACGTCATGCGGCAAATTTTGTTTACGGATTATTTTGCTCCAGACAAGTGGAAAGTGCATGGATTTGTATGCGGTTTGTAGCCTGCTTCCACAATAGAATAATTTTTGTCTTTTAGTCAGAATGTTTCTTTTGTAAGGACTAATTGATTTTTAATTAGCTGGGTTACATGCTTCTTTAAATGGACATTTTAATGACTCCTTTGATATTCATTTGGGATCACGATACAATAAAAAACATCCCTTCGAATTCAACGTTGTTCTTCTTCTTTGTCCTGATGCAAAATAAATAGATGACTGACGGATGTTTTTAAGGTAACCGGGCGCCAAGGGCACATAGGGGCTACCCCCAGTTCGCCAGCTGGGATTAGTTGGAGGTACTGCTCTTTTCCCTAGGCTGCCAATATGCTGACTCCTGTCTGCTTGACAGTTATCAGCTAGCCGATTGGGAGTTAGGTGACTTCATTCGCGGATTGTTGTTGTTTTCCAGTTTCCCCGTGTCGCGGGTCGTCAGCTGGTGGGGTCCCAGGGAACGAATCCATGCTGGCACTACACCGTAGCCGTTCGGTGGTACCCCTATTCCCCGTTGCCGGTGAACAGGGAGACCATCGCTCGGCTCCAGTCCCGTCCGTCCATGTTTGTCGTCTCACGTCTCAGGTGTCTCCGAGCCCACGGGCATCCCCTTGCCCTGTAGCCAATCGCCGAGCTCCGTCCTGAGAGGTTTGTGAAACGGTGCCGTGACCTTTCCAGGTCTCGGTGGGGCTTATATTTTGTCTTCCCGTTTGCTTCAGGAGTACATGTGTCCTGTCGCTAAAGGGCATCTTTAAATGTAGGAGTTTCTGGGCTAGGCGTGCTTCATATTTCAAGGGCTGTGGATATGTTGCACAGTTCCAATGTGAGCCTTTGTTTTTGTGCAACATAGTTTAGTTGTAGTAATTTGGAACTCCATTCTAAAGGTTTGGCTGCGTGATTGCACTGCGTTTAAGTTATAGCAGTGCTGTGCCTTGGGTTTTTGCGGTTTGCCGCAAAGGGGTGTGGGTTGTTTTGTGTAACAGGGTAGGCTCCGAGTTTGAACTTATCATTAAGGGGATCGTTTAGCAGTTAATTTTGTTTGAAAGTTTCATTGCGATTTGGAAGACGTTTCTAAAGATTGCTATACACGTTTCCATGTTACGTGTTATGCACCTTATATTCAATCAGGGGATTCGAGACAAAGTCTTTAGCCATTTTGTGGTGCTTATTTGCACCACAAAATTGTAGAGTCCATCCATTTCTTTCTTCTAGCTTGTAGCTTCAGCCGCATCTACACCCTCACGCCAGCACCATGTCTATGGATGTCGTCTACACTTTTTGTATCAATTTTGATATTGGTATTTTTGTTTTTTATTTTTTTTTTTGTTTGATTTTTGCATATTGTTGTAACGTATGTACATTTTTACATTATTTGGTCTGTGCCCCCAGCTTATTGAGTATATATGCGGGCGGGTGTGCTCGCCCCGCCACGGACCTGTCGTGTTTGTTTTTCTTGTGCTTTAAAGATGGTGTTGTCCGTTTTGGGGCAAGCCCACCCGCTCTCTTATGCCGGGTAGGACAGTTTTTGTACCTGCAAGGTTGTGCTTGTAGATTATATTTTGTGATTTTTGTTTATTCTGTACATACAACATATTGTATAGTGTGACGGCCTCCGCCGTCTCGGGCCCAAGTTCGTGTTTATTTTAGTTTGTGGGTGACCTCTATCGCGGAGGATGTGGAAGTAGGTCAATCTCCTTTTCTGCATTTTTTTGTTAAAGTTAGGAAAATGTGGTGCCCTCCTCCACGTAGAATGTCATATTCTGTGGGACTTGTAAGTAGGTCATTCTGAGTCGCCATGTTTACATGTCATTATCGCATCCTACTTGAAGGAAGGCACCATAGGAGGAATTGTATTCCTACCTAGTCGTTTGAGGGCCCGAGATATCGTGTGCCGATCTCGTTAGCAATGCAGTTAGTACAAATTCATAGGTCGCTTACAAGCGTCCGCCTGCGCATGTGCGCAGTCGAGCACTCCTATGCGATCTTGTTTGTATGTGTCATATTTACAGTTAACAATGTTTGAAATCGCTTTTTGGGAACTAAACTCTTCTTCTTCTTCTATCTCCAGATTTTTGATCTCTCTTTTCCTATACTATCCTCTCTACGGGATTCCTACTCTACAACTATTCTACAACTATCGCTTTATCTACCTAATTGAGCATTGCGTGGGTGGATGTATGTTGTTTTAGTTTTGCGTGGGTGGTTGTGTGTTGATGCCCTCCTTCAGGGTCGCGCTAAGTCATGCCCTAGTTAGTTAGTTTATTTCCCTTATCTGTATAAATATATGGTCGTCTTGACCGTCCGTTTTAATTACGGTCATGGCGCGATTTGCTGTTTTTTGGTGATTCTTATGTTAAACGACAAGGGCAGTACCGAGGGCTGTTTGATGTACCAGGCGAGGTTCGGTTTTTCGGCCATGGTGGTATGCGCGTGGCGAGCTATGATGTTGACTTGTGGGACAGCGTTTCATATTTTCCGAAGGCAAAGTTGGGACAGCGATGGCCGCCTCCACAGGCACTATTATAGGGACCGTATTCATTTGTCAAGAGAGGGACAGAAGCAATACCATGTGTGCTTAGAGAGAGCCTTCCTGTGATTTTTCTGCTAGTCAGGTTTTTATAAAAGGGTCCTTTTGTGGCCCCCAGATCATTCCGTTTGGGTAACCTTATAATGTACATCCTTTATTCGAAAGCGAAAAAAAAAGAGAAAAACAAAGAGATGTGATAAGGCCTATTGTTTCTTATTTCTGTCCCACTAATCTATGTGCATTCCTGAAGGAGAGCCTTTTGTTTGCTAGTGTGTTGGTGTGCCGTTCTCCTTTGGGTTGTGTGGCTCTCGATCAGCCAGGATTTTGACGCAACGCTGCTCAGTGCCAAAGTCCTAAGACCGCAAACCCCAGCGTTACATCTCGTCCTGATTTCCCGTTTCCTTCCCCCCTCCGGAGAGGCCGGGCGATGGATTTTCCTTGTGATGGATCCATATCCAGTTCCGGCGTGTTCTCGTGTGATCCTATTTCGGGCAGTGTGGCTCCCGATCAGCTAGGAGTTTGGTGCAGCGCTCATAAGTGCAAAGCCAGTGGGCCGCAACCACAACGCTACACCTCGTCTTAACCTCTCGCTTGCCACACCCCTTTGGAGGGTGGGTCGGGGCTATGGATTTTCCTTGTGGTGGGTCCATGCCCCGTTCTGTTATGGTCTTCTCACAGTGATCCAGGGATCGCTGTCACCGTTAGGCACTCCTAAGTGCAAAGCCGAGGCCGCAAACCACAGTGCCTACCGTTGACTTTGTTCCCCTTTTTGCCGTGAGACGGCCGCCCTTTGATCACTACGCTCCTGTTTGGTTGGTAGCGTCTAAGGTGCGGTTAAATCATTTATTGTTTCTGAAATCGGGTCTGTAACGGTTTTGGTTTCAGGCATGCTTGTGTGTAACCTCGTACGGGGTGTGTCTCTCGTAACAGTGCAATAAATTTAGTCTGCGCCCTTAGCTTTCCCCTATTTTTTGTCCAGGTAGTTTGTTTTCTCAAAGAAATTGAAAACCGCGTCCCTCATTTCCTGTGACATTAGATTGAGCAAAGAAATCGCGTTTATCTCCCCTTGGTATCCTAGTGCTGTCAGTTTTAGTTCCCTCCTAGCGGGGCCGTTCGCGGAGGACCGCAACTTACTATTAGTATCAAAATAATTTCAACTATGAAAAGGTTCATTACCAGCAAATATTTTGTCACTAATACAAACTGGAATAGATTCATAAAACTTTATGTTAGGCATATTTTTATGTATTTTTTAATTGAAAGTGATTAACCAAACTATTGCAAAATATGCAGAGTGTTGATTTTTTTTTTTTTGTTTGTTTTGATTTGTTACGCCCCTTGAAAGTCTTATAAATAACTTAGTATGACACGCCAACTATTCAACAAAAATGCGAGGCGTTATCAAATTTCATAACAGTCATATTTTAATAAATAACTTTTAATAAACGACGACTGTTATTCGCTTGACCCCAAATGAAGAGAATAGAACACGATACATTTAAATTAATATGCAAAGATAACCCAAATTTTACGGTTTTCTGTATCTACAACTGCTAATTTCCAATGTCCCCACCACGGACACTTTGTTCCGGCGAAAGACTGTTCCCACGAGCGACATCATGTTGTGTGTTGCAAGTATACCCTACTCGGTCATTGCCTTCACTTCTATTTTGTTTATCAATACATCATGGGCTTCAAATTTGATGTGGATGGTTCGTCGTCAGTTCACACATGTCACGACAGATTGTTTGCATGATGCCATATGATCAGTGACCTCGTAATGTGCACCTTATTTAACTCTCTTATCATGCTCTTCACGACAACCCCTATCTTTTGAAACAGTGTAGATCATGATCAGATGGCTTCTGAAGAAGCCATCTGATCAGGATCTACACTGCTTGGCATTCAATTAAAGGATTTGTGAGAATAAATTAAATCAAATAATCTGATTGGTTCAGAGGCAGAGATAGTGTGGCTAAATTGAATATTCAGCAAGAGAAGGGTTAATCGTCTGGAGATATTTATAAGCACCTTTTGTCTGAATATTGTCTTTTCTGATAGCATACACTATTCTTCAGGAATATGTCTTATGTGCTTTTGACATATTAAAAGATTGCAAGACTAAAATTAAGGATAAATGAAATATAAATCTTGGCACCAGAACCAAACAACCATTTCGCAAAACGCATATACAAATACATTGTAAATTTTACAACAGAAAAATAAGAAAATTTCAGATGCAAAATGGCAATATGTTTCTTATTTCTGCTCAAAACATAGATTTTTGGTACTCGTTAGAACCGCATCGATGAGGTGGTTCTAACGAGTACCAACAATCTATGTTTTAGAGCAGAAATAAGAAAAATAAGGTGTGCCCCTGTAAACCCCAGTTTTACTGTATAAAAGTGGGGCTCAAGAGGGTCTGAATTATATAGGCATATTTTCGTGATGCTCAGTCAGCTAGGGAGCGGTCTCGTGGCATTACGCAAACACGCCTATACAAATACATTACCACCTTCATCGCCGAAAAAAATGAAAATTTTATGATGAAAAATTCTAATTTTTTTCTTATTTCTGCTCAAAAATATAGATTGTGGGCACTCGTTAGAACCGCCTCATCGAGGCGGTTCTAACGAGTACCTACAATCTATATTTTAGAGCAGAAATAAGAAAAATGAGGTATACCCCCGGAAACCCCAGTTTTACTATATAAAAGGGTTCAAGGGGGTCAAAATTATAAAGGCGTGTTTTCGTGATGGATAATTTTGGCTACGATGAAACATGGGTATGGCAACACCGCACGTCAAGTATTGTTAAGGTCACCTTATCTAGTCCAAGGTTGAGATCGGAACAGAATATATAATGGGACACAGATTTGATTTTTTATGCCCCCGGAATCTAGATTCGGGGGGGGGGGGGCACATAGTTTTTGGTCTGTCTGTCTGTCTGTCTGTCTGTTTGTCCGTTTGTCTGCCTACAAAATCCTTAACATTGGGCATAACTTTTGAATGGTAATAGATAGAGCTTTCATATTTCACATGTGTATACCTTATCACAAGACCTTTCCAGTGGTACCATAATGTTTGATCTCGTGACCTTGACCTTGACATTTGACCTAATTGTTTTCAATTTTTTTAAAACATTAACATTGGTAATAACTTTCGATTGGTAAGTGATAGGGCTTTCAAATTTCACATGTGTATTTCTTGTCACAAGAACTTTCTAGTGGTACCATAATTTTTGACCTTGTGACCTTGACCTTGATGTTTGACCTACTTTTTAAAAACTTTAACATTGGCCATAACTTTTGATTGGTAGTTGGTAGTGCTTTCATATTTCACATGTGCACTCCTTGTCAGAAGACCTTTCTAGTGGTACCATAACTTTTGACCTCGTGACCTTGACCTTTGACCTACTTTTTAAAAACATTAAAATTGGCCATAACTTTCGATTGGTAAGTGGTAAGGCTTTCATATTTCACATGTGCATTTCTTATCACAAGACCTTTCTAGCGGTACCATAATGTTTGACCTCGTGACCTTGACCTTGAAGTTTGATCTACTTTTTAAAAACTTTAACATAGTCCATAACTTTTGATTGGTAAGTGATTGGGCTTTCATATTTCACATCTGCATACTTTTTCACAATACCTTTCCAGTGGTATCACATTTTTGACCCCGTGATTTGGACGTTTGACCTCCTTTTTTAAAAACTTTAACATTGGCCATAACTTTCAATTGGTAAGTGATAGGGTTTTCATATTTCACATGTGCATACTTTTTCACAAGACCATTCCAGTGGTACCATATTTTTTGACCCCGTAACTTTGACGTTTTTACCTACTTTTTAAAAACTTTAACATTGGCCATAACTTTCAATTGGTAAGTGATAGGGCTTTCATATTTCACATGTGCATACTATTCAACAATCACATAATGTTTGAGCTTGACCTACTTTTTTAAGACTTAAACATTGGCCATACCTTTTGATCTAAGTGATACTGTTTTCATATTTAACATGCGCTGTCCGGGGGCATCAGTGTTTATCAAACACATCTTGTTTTTTTTTTTTTTATATTATTTAGTTTTTCTGCTTCCTATTTGTGTTGTGATTGTATTAACCCATTTCTGTCTTGTTTGTTTTGTATATAATTAATATAAAGTTTAAGCAAACGCGGGCTAACCATACTAGAATCATGTGCTTCTCAAGCGAGGATCATAAGCAACTCGTGTAAGTCGCGTGTGATTGCAAGTCAATTGTAATGCCCACAGTTTGTGCACGGTTCAGATTCATTTGTGATCGACGTCTCGCGTCAAGAACAATAACATCAATTATTAATTGATTATCCTATATTACACAAGGTCAACCAATATTCAAAAATCATAAATCATGTTTTTAATTGTGTCAATTAATAAAATTGTCATTAATCAAGTAATTTCGTATTGGCCCAGTTACAGGTCCGAGGTCTGCTGTATTGGCCTCGGCCTTCGGCCTCGTGCCAATACAGCTGACCTCGGACCTGTAACTGGGCCAATACGAAATTACTTGGTTAATAACATTATATTATTTGTCCGATTTGGTGGATTTTAGTACATGGGGGAGTTATTTCGCTTGAATACCTGTTTGACAGTTTGCCGCAGTTCAAAATGCGCTTTTTTTTCTTTTTCTTTTCTTTTTATTTTGCATCGTCCTTTAGACGTGTTTGTATAAATTATCTAATATGCTTTTTATATCTTTAGTGAGAATATATATTTAATTCAAAGGAAATCCGAAACAAATTGATTTATAGAAAAAAAGAATATTGCATAGTTAATCAGAGTCTTAGTTTAGAGGCGATTTCCCATAATAACTAATTGTGATAGAAAGAGCTCAGCAGGCATATGACGTAATTGTGATTTCAAATCAACGTCGGTGCACCGGCATAACCTTTATGCTTAATTAATGTTTTGATCGCAGAACTTGATGGTAGAATAAACTGTCCAAACGGGACACCTGCCCATCATACATTGAGGGCGTGTTACGTGACTGCGTGAAAACACGCCTATACAAATACATTGCGAATTTTTGGGCCAAAAAAATGAAATTTTAAGATGAAAAATTGTGATATTTTTCTGATTTCTGCTCAAAACATAGATTGATTAAGGGGACTTGGTAGAACCGCCTCGACTCGATAAGGCGGTTCTATCGAGTACCCACAATCTATGTTTTTGAGCAGAAATAAGAAAAATAATGAATACCCCCTTAAACCCCAGTTTTACTATATAAAATTGGGGCATGAGGGGGTCAGAATTATATAGGCGTGTTCTCGTAATGGTGCTCATCACGTGAACAAGGAAAAGCGTCCAGGACGCTTTTCTTAAGACAAGAATTCCGCCGAAGGCTATGTCGCGCCTGTGGTAATCTTGACCATTAGGGTGAACGCAAGTGTGGTCGCAACTGTTGACGCCTTGACGAACGGACGGACGAACGGACGAACGAACGGACGGAAAACCGGGCGCCTATATCGCGCCATGCTAATAGCAGGCGCGACAAAAATGAATGGTAAAAAAAAAAATGAATCCATTTTTTTTTGTTTTACTATTATTATTTTTCAGTCAATAATTTTACAAAAATATAAAATAGCTTATATTATACTTCAGACTCTTAGCTTAATTTGATAAATATGGTGGTATATTTAGGACATTCAATATAATATTATGTCGAGCGCTCGCAATTCTTGAGATAATAAGTCGAGCGCTCGAGATAAACAGTGTGGACCCAGACCAGACTGTTCTTGTAGGAGCAGTCTGATCTGGGTCCACACTGTTTGCCTGTATGCAAAAATATTTTTAAAAAGTTTGAAAAAAAAATCAGCAGCGACATAAGCAGACGACATTTTCAGATGTAATTTTTCTCGGCGACATACTGCTGATGTTTTTGTAAAAACAATAATAACTTTTATTAGGTTAATGGAATGATGGGAAATAAATGGGTTGCGAAACGATTTCAAGAATTATTTAAATGCGTCTTTTAAAGAATTGTCACGTATTGTAAAAGCTGGAATCTGCAATTTCCGCAACATAAGACAGTTCAGTAAAGTGGTTACTGATTCGACATAAATTACAAACGGCCTGACAGACCGGGGATACATGTAGTACAGCCCCATTTCAGAAAATATTCTTTTTTAATGACTATTACAGCTATAATGTAGGTCTCAGAAAACTATATATGTAAGTAAGGTACAATGGAGCCGTACTGGCCCGGGTATATGCTTTCTTATGCCTCTGTTTGATAAAGGGTATTCCCCAGTCAAAGAGACCGGGTCATGATTACCGAACTTGCCCAGCTAAGGGGCAAGTTCGGCCACCCAACGGGACAAGTTCGTATCACAGTACCTGTCCTGAACTATTAATATATTTCATAGAACTCGCCTATAGGGAGGAAAGTAATGCTGATTTATAACGCATCTATCATGTAGTTTCAATTCTGTAATTAAAACATAAACTTTTCTAAAAGTTTAAAATAGTTTAAATACCTGAACTTGAGAAAGGTAGGGGAGACCGGGGCTAGTTCGGCCCCATTTTAGAAAACGTTCACTTTTGGAATGACTATTTCGAAAACTGTGTTTGCAAGTCAAGCCGATATACGCCTTCATTTGTCACTTTCCGATTAAGGCTTTTTAGTCGTAGAGATCGGGTAATGGTGGTCGAACTTGCCCCTGACAGACTTTGCAGAAACATCGCGTGAAATAACCCTTTTAGGGAGCTGGAAAAGAAATTAATAATGTATTACATTAAAGCGCATTATAGTACCGTAATAAATGTATAGAAATTTAGTCGGAATCATAACACTTCTTAAGAAAAATAAAAACTGTAATTATTGTGGAAAATTTTCTCAGCATGCACGAAAACGAGATTTCGGTTCCAAAATCTATGTCATATTCTTTAAGGCGGTCATTACATGTATGTACTGACGTAGATAAAATCGTCATAAATGACAGTTTTCGAAATAGTCATTCCAAAAGTGAACGTTTTCTAGAATAGGGCCGAACTAGCCCCGGTCTCCCCTACTTTTCTCAAGTTCAGGTATTTAAACTATTTTAAACTTTCAGAAAAGTTTATGTTTTAATTACAGAATTGAAACTAAATGATAGATCCGTTATAAATCAACATTACTTTCCTCCCTATAGGTTAGTTCTGTCTTAAGTTTATATGACGGTTCCGGCGTAAAAGCATAAATGGAATTTTATTTTATTAGCTCGTCTGTTTTTTGAAAAAAAAAACTTTCGAGCTATTGTAATCACTCCGGCGTCTTCGTTGTCGTCTGGCGTCGTCCTTAACCGAAAACCTTAACCTTGACCATATTTCCAAAAGTATTTGGCCTACCTTCATGAAACTTCATACACATACTCACCATCACAAGAGCTACATTCCCTACAAGTTTTATAACTCCATCTTGCAATTTGATTGCCCTTGTTTGACTTAGAACTTTGGTTTTCTAAAAGAAACTGCAGACGAGCGTTGGCACCCGCATGCGGTGCTCTTGTTTTAGTATTCTTTATGTTGGTTGGCGCCTGATGCTCCGTATTTGATCGGGCCCCTCGGAGTCTAACTGTTGGTTTTCTTTTGCTCCGCAGCAATTCTGTTGTTGTATGCTGTCGCGTCCTCAACCTTGTTTCATCTCTGTAGTTTTTTTATTTGTACGTTCTCGGAGATGTTACACTGATGAGTTAGGAAGCCTTCATACGGACTAAACAAAATTAGTGTATGCCGCGACAGAGGTAAGGGCGAGGATTATGGCCATGTAAAATAGATTTAAGACGCCCAGTGGAATTCTTTCCACTGACCGTTCCAAGGCGGTTCTTCTGTGGCGGTTTATTTATGTTGTTGTTTGTTACTTACTGTGTGTATCACTTGTGTCCTTTTGTTTTGGATGGCCATTTGGCCATTTTGTGGGAAAGTAACTGTCCTTATTGTTTTCCTTTGTTTAGGTTTCCATTATGGTCTGGTCGCTTAATGTTTGTGTTTCATTCCCTTTGGTGTCTTTGATGGGTGGAGTAAGTTAATTGTATCGATTCCTGATCTTTGTTTTACTTCTACTTTTCAAATTATGATTCCCAGCTCTTAAACCTGGTTGACATGCTAAATATAGCCATATGCTGAACATGCCCCGAGGGCGGACTAATAAAATAATATAATAACGAGGGTCCTCTGTAGCTTTCAGACATGATGACTATCATGGCAGATGGTCCCTACAACTTTTCATGACAACCTGTTTGCCTTACCATAGCATTGCCCCTCTACACTTTAATGGACATTCCGATAGTAACACGTTTCTAACGTAGAATACGATCAAGATCGTTTTTGCCCCGAAGAGATCTTCGTCTGGAAAAGCCGGTTTATAACAAAATAAGTCATCAAAAGGGACAAAGAAAAATCGGCCCAAAGGCATCTAATATCTTAGCTTATAATTAAATTGGTATCAAGTAGAGAGACCCTGTGATAGGACTGACGTCAGCTTGAACGAAAATCCTGTAATTACTTTTTTTTTTGGTTCTTAAATATTTCCGAGTGAGTAGGATCTATTGCTGTTAATGTAATGAAAAGTGTCTGTCCCACATGGCGCTTGTCAGAGAGACAGAGAGAGAGAGAGAGAGAGAGAGAGAGAGAGAGAGAGAGAGAGAGAGAGAGAGAGAGAGAACAGCGGGCAAACGTCGGGCCGACAGCGATACGACGTGCTGACTATGAGAGAGAGAGAGAGAGAGAGAGAGAGAGAGAGAGAGGTTAGCACCCAGAAATGTCATATTCATCACGTGAACATGTCCGTTAAATGAACACCTCCTTAAACCCCACTTTATATAGGGAAACCTGGGGTTTACAGGGATATACAATATTTTTCTTATTTCTGCCCCAGGACATTGGTTGAGGGTACTCGTTAGAACCGCCTCAATGAGGCGATTCTATCGAGCACCCACAACCTGTGTTTGAAATAACAAGAAATATCTTTAAAAAAGATATGCGGCGTAGATTTAATTGGGAGGTTGTTTAGAAATATGAGCTACAATAGTGACAGCAACAGTAATTGTCTAGCTATGAACTGGTTTACTGTATTCAAACAATTCAGATGTCACGCGAGGTAAAATAGCTTTGCAGAGGGCGGTGTCCCGCCTGTTTGAGCTAAGGTCAATGTAAAAGGTCAAGGTTAAAAACATGACCTCATTTCATTTATGATCTCAAGTATATGCACAACAAATAAGAAAACTTTATCATTTACTGTTTTTGAACACAAATTCTAGGGTTAACATTTAGGGTTGTCGCCATGGTGAACATAAACGCATAGACGGACGAACAAACGGACGAGCAGTCAAACGGACGGAAACTTGATCTTATGTGCACCTAACTAAAACTCAAATTACACTTATTCCTTTTCAGAATTGATATAACATTAATGATATTCGAAAATGTCCATTTTGTGTTAAAATGGAGGACATAAAGTATGCTGAAGACAAATGATACACTGCAACTTTTCTTGGGCATATATTGTAAATTAAACATCTGTCAATTTGTAATGCGATTATTACATTTTTTGTCATTCTATATCTCTTTATTGGTTTCATTGGGCAACAGGGCTTGAGGTGTCATTTTATCTCAATGTCGGGTAAAAGTTCCACAAACTTGGAAGCAACGTCTCCAAAATTACCTACACAGTGTTGATGGGAACGTTAAACCTCAAATCAAACAAACAATTCCTTTAGCAGAAATTTCGCGAAATGGTTCCTTTCGCTATATAGACCAACCACGTGAAATTAGGTCAAAATAGCTATTCACCGCAGCAGTTTCAGAATTCACTAGAAACACAATTATACATATGACGTATGGTCATCAAAGGACAAGACGGTGAGCAAGCCGAAACTGTATATATTTTTCATTCATGTCTCACATAAAAAAATGAAACATTTCCTAGTTTAAAACTTCGGTAAACTGTCGTGTTTTTAGTAGATTTATTTATGCAAATCATTGACCAATGAAATGGTCATCTCCTTGGACATGTGGTTTTATTGACCAATGGAATAACGAAAAATGTAGGACAAAAGCCAAACTATAATGGCTACGCCGTAAAAAAAACAAAAATATCACAGCTTTTCATTAGAAAAGTAGCCATTTTGGAAGTGTGAAAAAATGCACTATGTCGCACGGGTGAGTTATCGTAATGCATATTCTTCTCGAACAACTTACAGGGCTTGACCTCATATATGAAGCTACTTCAAGGTCCCTTCTACATGTCTGCGTGCAATAAAGGCTCTAACAAGATTGTCTGGTCCCACTGCGATAACACACCCGTGCGACATACTCGTAGAGCATTTTTTCCCATCTCCAAAATAGCTACATGTACTTTTCTAATGAAAATCGGTGATATTTTACTTATTTATACTGCAAACATAGGTTGCCGGTGCTCGTTAAAACCGCCTTATTAACGAGTAACCACAACCCATGTCTTGGATCATAAATAAGAATAATTATGTTTACCCCTGTGATCCCAGTTTTCTCCAAATAAAGTGGGGTTTCGGTGGGCCTTCATTTCACGGACTTGTTGTCCTCATGCTTTGTTGGTCACGTACTGAACTCAGCATATTACGAAAACACGCCTATATAAATACTTTGTAAACTTTATCTCCGAAAAATCGAAATTGTTTAGATGAAAAATGTCATATTTTTCTTATTTCTGCTCAAAATATAGGTTGTGGGTACTCGTTAGACCGGTTCTAACGAGTACCGACAATCTATATTTTAGAGCAGAAATAAGAAAAAAAAGATTTACCCCATAAATGGGGTCATACATATTTAGGCGTATTTTCGTGATCATATCAACTATATGTTCTTTGAAAGGGTTATCCTTTGGAAGCAAGCAATACAACGTATAATTGAAAAGTATATGAAGTATATGGAGTGCACAAGTTTTCCTTGGCCAGACTTGCCAGCCTCAGCCTACCAGGCCTCATCAGTGACCCTCAAATATTTTCAAAATTTTACAATGTAATCAATGATTCCAAAGGACAAGAAAATATAAATTACACTATCATTAAGAAGAGGGAGATATTTTACTGCTGCCACACATTTCCGCCCATGTAATGAACACCACTTTCAGAATCAGAACTGTTACTGGTGATGCTTTGTTTGTTTGTTTGTTTGATTTGTGGTTTCATGTCCCCGTCAACACTGTTAAGGTCATTTTGGAGACGTTGCTTCCAATTTTATGGGACTTTTACCCGACATTGAGATGAAATGACATTTCAAGCCCTGCCACCCAATGAAACCAATAGGGCTTATAAGCATGGACGGGCCGACTCGCATCGCTTTGCCTGGGCAGGCTTAGATCCTCGTTTACCAGTACTCGTGTGGGGGTCGGTTTCAGCTCTGCGTGGAAGCATCATGCAGCCCATATATTTCTTCAAGCCCCGATGGGCGGGGGCCATATGACGCGTCAAATGACATCCATATGCCAGGATCAGTGACATTGGAAGTTAGTCCCTATAGCTCTCAACAAAGAGGTAAACTAAACCACACTATCCTCTGCACCGTCATCTGTGGAAATGATTGACCAGGAAGGATCTCTAATGGTCCAAGGGAAGAAAGATTCTTTGTAAATGTTATTTCTTGCCGTGAGGATCTGAAACGCCAATGAATGGTGATTTCTACAGCGCCTAGCTTGGGAACAAGCAGCACCCTTTAGACCTGTTTATAATAGTATGAGCCAACTTCTCTTCTCCTTTTCGTGAGAGACTCCCATCTTAATTTTCCTAGTATTCCAGTCATACTCCCAGTTTCAAATCAGTAATCTAGCAGCTCTATTCTGAACTTTTTCAAATACTTCATTGGAGTCCCAGATACCATATTCCTAGATTGGCCCTCTCTCACATCCTGAGGACACTGTGGAGCGTGATAGCTCAGTGGTTTGTCCTCTTTCCTCTGATGCTAGTGGTCCCGTGTTCGATCCCCGGCAGCGGCAATAAAATTGCGGTGTCCGAAAACGCTCCATTGGCATCATTTGCAGGGATGAATGCCATAAAGTGCACCGGTCCTTCGGATCGGGACGGTAACTGGAGGCCCCCTGTGCAGGGAGAACCATCCCCTATGCCAAGCGTTCTGTTTGCCTTAGTACACATGTTGCTTATCAAATCGTGTGTGATTGTCACACCAAGGTACATATGTTTAATGGAATCCACATTCTCGAGAACCGTTCCCTCTAAGGTGTAAGATGCCTTTAACCCTTTTTGTACCAAGTCGAATCTTCCTTCTTATATACAGCAGGAGGCCATTGGAAAATTTAGGAGTGTCAGGTTTTTTTTTCTTCAAAACTAATTTTGAAAATGGCTGGATTTGAATTTTTTGTTTTGCAAACGGGGCAGGCCCTGATCAGACGCCGCGATCTGCAGCGTCTGATCTGGGTCTGCACTGTTTGCCAAGTACCCATTTGGGGTTTCCGGTACTGAATGGGTTAAGGTGTAAGAAAGAAGCCTCAGTATTGTTGGTTCTCTTCCCAGTTACCTGCATGATATCCTCCCTAAACACTTATTTTTTTAGATTGTGCATAAATAGATTGCAATTAAAATATTATCCATTAAATCATATATCAATAACCTGTAAAAATTACGAATGATAAATTTTGAAAAAAAAAAAGAGGTTCATGAAAGTAACTTTGCCTCCTCTGTCATTAAGGATCTTCTACAGGATGAAATAAAGTCTTCCAAAAAAAACGTCAAAATGCAGGTTTTTTATGGAAGATCTGGAGTTACTGACAACATTGTGGACAGGTACTGCGGCGTCTGATCTGGGAGTACACTGTTTACCAAACCCAACACGAACATTTAAGTCCAGACTAGATCGATTCTGCAGGTAAACCCTCTTAACACAACACTCTGACAAAGCTCAACACATCCCACTCCTTGATTTTTGTTTGTTTGGTTGGTTTTAGGTTAAACGCCCCCGCCAACGCTGTAAAGGTCATTTTTGAGACGTTGTTTCCAATTTTGTGGGACTTTTACCAGACATTGAAATGAAATGACATCTCAAGCCCTGCCACCCAATGAAACCAATAAGGTTTATAAGCATTGGCAGACCGACTCGCACTGCTTTGCCTGGGCAGGCATAGATCCTCTAACCGGTTTACCAGTACTCAGGTGCGGGTCAGTTTCAGCTCTGCGTGGAAGCATCATGCAGCCCATCTATTTCTTCAAGCCCCGATGGGCAGGGCTACTTGATTTTATCTTCCCATCTCTTCCTTAGTCTTCTACGAGTTCTTTTTCTATTCTTATTTTATAAACTGTTCCACTGGGCATTGTCTTGATGAGGCCTGATGGGCGTGAGACATGTCTATGTCATCTTAGTTTGCTGGTCTTTACTGTATTGAGGAGCTCTTCTTGAGGGCCAATCTGAACTAGTCTGTGTGATGTGGTCCGTGTAAGGGTTTGTTTGAACTGATGTTTAACGGCACTCTAACACTATTTAGGTCATTTGGAGACGTTGCTACCAGTTTTGTGGGACTTTTACCCGACATTGAGATGAAAAGACATATCAAGCCCTGCCGCCCAATGAAACCAATAGGGTTTTATGTGCATGGACGGTCCCACTCAAACCATTTTGCCTGGGCAGGCTTAGATCTCTAAGCGGTTTACCAGTACACATGTTCGGACGGTTTTAGCTCTGCGCGGAAGCACCATGCAGCCTAATATTTTTCTTCAAGCCCCGATGGGCGGGGGCAGGGTCCTTGTAAGAGATGTTAATAATCCTTCAAATAATAACACACTCATGCGCTAAAATGGCGGCGTCCTTGAAACTCTTAGCTCTGGAACTAGCATTTTTCAGATAAAAAAAAATCGATTATTTTGTGATTTGTTGTCCAGATATATATTGTAGATGCTTGTTAGAATCCTAATGAGTGCATGTACCCATATTCTATGTTTTAGCACAAATAAGGAAAATAATGTATTACCTGTTGACCCCAGTTTTGAGGGATGGTCAATATACGGTTTTGTCAACCAGGTGTGAACTGGGCCAACACTGCATGCATTGAGATACGTTACACATCCGTGTGATATATAGCTTTCCTTCAAAACTATAAAACAGCCCTTTTTCTGATAAAAATGTGTTTTTTCTTATATATGCTCCTAACATAGGTTTTGGGTACTCGTTAGAACCACCTCAATCAGGCGGTTCTAACGAGTACCCACAACCCATGTCTTGGAGCAGAAACAGTCAAGTTTACCCCCGTAAACACCAGTGTTCTCTACATATTTAGAGAGTTGCTTATTACGCGGACCAACCGGGATTTTCGGGGGTATACATCATTTTTTTATCTCTGCTCCAAGACATATGTTGTTGGTACTCGTTCTATGAGGCGGTTCTATCGACCACTCACGACCTATGTCAAGACATAGGTTGTTGGTACTCGTTAGAACCGCCTCAATGAGGCGGTTCTATCGAGCACTCACGACCTATGTTTGCAGTATAAGAAAAAATATCAGAGATTTTCATCAGAAAATTAGCCATTTTGGAGATGCGAAAAAATGCACGCACGGGTGAGTTTATCAGTCATCAATTAGGTCTAAAAATATTGCTCCAGCTATGTGCAATGCTCTTAAAATCTATGTTGTAAAATTCCAAAAATATATTGACTGCAGTAAA